>JAOEGS010009455.1:0-71356 GCA_025447755.1 Corythornis vintsioides
AGGACTCAAATCTGCTATTAAAAAAAAAAAAAAAAAAAAAAGAAAAAAATATTAAAATTAAACTAAAGTTTTGGGACAAAACTTGTCAAGAGGTGTGTAAGATGATGATTGGGTGGAAAAGTACTGTTCTGTTGAGACAGTTTGGATAGGTTAAAAACTAAGCTTACTAAAACCTGTAGTGTAATTACAACAATGTTGGCTTTGACATTGCAAGCTGGGGCATTTGTTTGGATTCTGCTCTTCTGGAAGCACTGATGACCTTGGTGAATCTCTGTTTTTCTAAGGCTTTACTTACACTGGACAGCCCCTTAGTCTTGATCTTACTATATATTTATCACCAAAAAATAGCAGAAGTTCGTTAGCTACTAATTAAAACTGTTTACTTGACAATACTTAAATATCCCCTTTTTTTTTTTAGTTTTTCTGTACTCTTAAAAAAATACCTTAATGTAGTTGAAAGCAACTGTGAAGAAAAAATACCAACAACATAAATGTGAAATGTTTAAATATAATGTGTAGTAGAAATTGCATTATTATAGATTATTGTCTCAGGTCAGCAAGATACTGCTTGTTTCAAGAGCTATTGGACATTAAGAGTTGTAACTAATAAGAAAACAGCATTCATTCAGTGATAAAATGCTCCCTGGTGTAAAAAACACCAAAGGAAGCTGGTTGTCTATGTGATACAGCAGTGCCTTGTCTCTGATATTTGAAAATTCTCTGCTGATTTGGATTTGGTTTGCAGAAGCAATTTTAACATGACCTCATTAAATTGCATGCTGCTTAATTACTCTACTAGGTCAGTGGAGTTTGTTATTTAGAAATTGTAGTGCCTTTCAAATATGAAAATTCTTTTAAATATCAGTGTTAAATGATGTAATTGTTGGGTCGTTATGTCCATGAAGCAATAAAAAATAATATTGTGGTGAGTGCTTTTTGGATGTGTTTTGTCCCCAATTCTGTAGATGTTTGCACTTACATATGCTAAATTTTAAACACCCAAGTATTTATTTTTTTTTTGGTATTAGTGAGTCTGTTCTTAGGCTTAATGTTAAGCCTTCATGTAAATGTTTTCGGGGTCAGGATTTATGTTTGCAGAGTTCATGGGATAAATGCATCATGTGTTTTCATACTGACTGTTCTCTATTCTGCATGAGATAATGTAGGTAGCTGACTTCTGCCCTGGAACTGGGAGCTGCTTTATCTACTGACAAGTAAAGGGATGCTCTCAGCCCTGCTGCATTACAGTGCTCTACCTGAGATGACTCCATCCTTGCACTACTGGCATCTCTTTTATTTCTGAAGGGAGGGTTTTTTTTTGGTATAAACGTGCATAGATGTTAATCCTTTACATTATTGTAGATGCTTTTTATCACTGGGTGCTAGTTTTAGAAGTTATTTTTGGGGTTGGAAGAGGGATATCTTACTGAGTCTCACACTGAGCTCTGCACTAGTTTGTGAAAAGAAAAGCTTAAGTATGCAGTTATTTAACATAAAATCAGGTAACTTGTTTCCCTGCAGGATTTTAAATTGTTTTTCATTTCAGTGTTTTTTCCACCCAGTTTTTATTTAGAAAATGGAACTTTGAGGTATCATAGCTCAATATTTGTAGCCTGGTTTTTAAGTAAGCAAGTTGTGATGTTGTTCAGGGGTTGTGGTATTTTGTTTAAAATGTCTAGAATTTTCTTGCTGGCATCACAGCAGAATAGACTAAGTTGGGTAAGAAAGTAATTGTGAGGTTATGAATGTGCCAACTCAGTATTACACAGTAGTTAATTTTTGCTCAGGCAGAGTTGGTTTGCTTTGGGATGGAGTGATGGATGTTGCATTTTCCCTAGCTGTTTTTACTTCATTCCACAGAGAAGAATGTGGGTTTTTTTAATATTTCATTGCAGAGATTTGTCACACTTAACCACTGTTTGATGGCATGTACAGTATTTTTATGAAAACCCCTTGTTTGTAGAGCAAAATGCAATTCCATTGAGTAGTATATCAAATATGTGATGTGGTTTTAAAATATTGGAAAAGATAATAAGTAGTTTTAGATCATAAAGAAGGCAAAACTGACTTATTTGTCTTGTTGCTACTAAAACATTTCTATCAGTAGAGTGCAGCTGCAGTGAGGTGTGCTGGTGGAGAACCCCTAAGTGCCTGGGCAAAGGGAGGAACCCAGTAGTTGCAGAAAGGCCAAGCATGGTTTCTGGATCAGGTTGTTTGGAGTGGTGTGGTGCTGTCAAATATTATTCAGCACAGTGGGGAAGGAGTAGCAGCCAACTGCCTGCTGCTGCACTGGTACATTCTTTGCAGTGGGAGTTTGAAGTGTGGTACAGGCTGTGCTCCCTACTCCAGCCCCTGAGACAGCACTGCTGCTGTGTGTTCCCATGACCTTACCCAGAGGTTGCACAAGCCCAGTGGAAGGAGTCAGGATGCTGGCATCCTGCATTCCCTGGGGACTGGCTGGTTAGGAGATAGTGGGGAATAAGCACAGTTTATGATTGTGTTCCAGTCCTATACACTGACACTTTTATCCACTCTTGCAGTTTTCATTGTGTAGTTTGTTTGTTTGTTTGTTTTTTCTTTTAATCAATTTTTGATTGATTGTGCTCCCTCCTCCACAACCTTGCTGAATGTAGTGTCATTTCCAAAACATTGGCCCTGAAAACACAAGGAATACAAGTAATGGAAGATGTTAAGCTCTTACCTTCCTGTGGCTTTCTTTATTCTTCAGATTGGTGCTAATCATCATTTCTGAGTTCATACATAGGAAAAAGAACACTGGTGCAGCAGAGGGTTTTGGTATAACAGAAGAAAATGGAAATTCCAGCAAATCTGATGGAGGTAAAATGTTGCTGCCTTGTACTGCAATCAGTGGTTTCTAATAGTGTGCTCACATAAGCTGTGGTGAGAATGTCATGTTTACTATGAAAGTAACAATCTTTCAAGATTAACTACTTGAATATGCATTGTATTAAGCTGTTTATATATGTTTGGAAGTAAAAGTTATGGAAAAAAAGAATTCAGTAACAGCTACTGCCACTTGTCCAGAGCAGGATGCCTTATTGTTACTGCATTTATTTACCAGTAGTCCACCCTTTGTGTTTTTGACTCTTTTTATGCCCTTGCCCCCTATATTAATTTTAAAAAGACTATCAAAAGTAGGAGAAAAATAAGTTGCTTGCAGTTTGTTTGTAACCCAACTGAAATAACTAACCTGATTGATACATCACAAGACCACCTAGATCCTAATGTGTTGGATGAACTTTGCTGGTCATACTCAAGAACTTGTTCTAAACCCCATTGTGATCACACAGCTGTAACTGTACCCTTGGTGCACAACATATGCACCATAGCTAACATCCAAACCCCTGCTGCTCCATGGGGCTGCCTCAACTGTTTACTGAACTAACTTGTTGTTTGTTTTTTTTGTATTTTTAAAAAGTATTTGCTGCTTCTAGAGCAAGTTAATGAAAATTTCCTTTGGTACAGCTTCTTTTTCCTGTCTTTGTCTTGTTTGCTCTAAGGGGGTCTTCCCAGCCATTTATTGGTACTGAGAGAAGCTAATCAAGGCTCACCCAGTGAATCAGTAGAATAGTTCCATCTCTGTGCTACATCTTGCATTATGTTAATTAAAAATTAGTACAAGTCAATTCCTGGACTGTTTTCACAAGTAGTCCATTACTAAGCTGTCACTGCTACTTCTAATGAAGATGGAAGCTTTAAAAATCAGTTTCCTGCCTTATAATAAACAAGCTTAAAATGCTGTTTGTTCAGTATTGAATGAGTTCAGGATTTATGCTATTTTTTTTTAGTTCCTTTTAAATATTAAAGGTAAAGCTAATCTCATCAGGTTATATTAGGCTAAAAATAAAAATATATTCGTGTACTTGCAAGTCTGTCACATTTCATCTGAATGGCTTAAAAAGGTATGTAAGTTAATATCTTTACACACACATTGCAAAGCTTCCTAAGAATTCAGCAACAACCACCAAATAAGTTTCATTTTTTCAATCACCAGTAAAAAAAAGTATCTTTCCATCTTGACAAAATAACCACTTTTCATTCCTGTTATCTGGAGGATGGCTCAGCATGGCTGTTCTGTGTTGATACTTTTATGTTCTATATTTTCAGATATGTTTCTGTCTACAGCTGAAAGTGCCATGAGCTGAATTAGACTTCACCACATGTACAGCAGCAAATATACCTGTTGTCTGTCCAGCATGAGCAGGATTCTGCATAAGTAATACTTGTGGTTTTAGTTGTAGGGAGGGTTTTTTTTTTTCATACTTTGAGATCCGTTTTGACTGATAGCTGCTGACTTTATTGACTGTGGCTCTCCTGCTTTCTGCACAGAAAATAACTTCCCACTGAAGCAAAAGTGAAGGTGATTCAGTTGTGGTAAAAAGGAGAATCAGCAGCACAGCTTCTCTGTGCACTTGACCTGAGCTGTCTTGCCATGCAAGCAGAAAAAAAATCCATAGGAAAATTAACACTAAAGTGAGGGGTAATGCAGAATTTGGTGTTACTGGAGTGTGAAATGAAACAGCTACAGTCCTTTCTCCTGCAGTGAGGGATGTGTGCTGCTGACTAGAGAAATGCTCTAGAAGTGTAATGCTTTTCTAAGTCTGATTTTAAAAAGTTTGAAAAGCTGTGAAGCCAGGAGATGTTCATAACTAAGAGTCATGCCATTAAGATGCAGAAGATACTTGATGAGGAGCTTTTGGTACAGCTTGACCTGTTAACTCCTGCAAATAATAAGAACAATATAGATTTCACAATGGGTATAATTCATTTGTAAGTAAGTCTCAAGTTTAGTGAAGGCAACTTATTTCACACAGTAATATTAACATTGTGTTGAATCTTTTTTTTTTCTTATTTTTTCCCTGCCTCAGTGGGTGACAGAGGAAAAATTTTTTGTTTAGCTGTGATAGTAACTTTGAGAATAAAGATGTTTTAAACTAAAAAGTTGATATAGGTGAGGCTGTGTATACCTGAAAACCTATAAAGAAGGTTAAGTTGAAATGCCAGGAGAGAAGGGACTTCACTACAATGCACCCACACATTAGGAGCAGTTACTGTCCCATATATGCAGTTTTTCAGATGACATATCATGTGCTGAGCCCTGCTTAGCCATCCCTGCAGCTTGACTGTACAATCTGCTGTGGTGACTCCATGGGGTCCTCTCTGGGGGAGAGAGTCCTTCTGCCTCTTCCACTCCTGAGAAAGTCACTGAATTCACCACAACTGTGATGATAGCAAAGCATCCCTATGGGATTTCTTTCCTAGGGCTCAGGTGCTGCTGGTACAAATCTGGTTAGCATACTTCTTGTCATTTCAGTTACTTTACATATATGTGTATATAGATAAAATAAATTTCTATATATAAACAAATAAAACCATACAAAAAGGGAAAAAAAATCACTTTTTCAACTTGTTGTTGTTATTGCTTCTTTCTTTTTAGGTCTCTAACTTAGAAATCCTTCCAAATTAAGCATTTTTAATTGGAAGAATGAAGTTGAAATGTAGTAGGTAAAGATGTTATAGAATAACAATAATAAGATGTTATATAATCTAATATGTTTTTACCAACTTATTTATTGTTGAATTCTGTATAATTTGCTTTTACTTCTTAGTTTTGGAGTAACAATTCTGGTGCTGTCAGCAATTGTAGCAGTGAGGAGCTTCAATGATGTGTTATTTAAATAGAGTATATAAAAGTTATTGATCATCAACATAGATTATAAAAAATGTAATTAATAATTTCTTGGTTTTATGGGGGGATTTTCATATAAATTACCACAACAAAAGTTTGGAAAACAGTAAATGAGTGATGGAAACATAAAATTTCTTAGATGGAAGGTGTTATTAGCTGAATTTTCCAGCTGATCAGTAGGTGCATATAAAAAGGCAGACATCAGTTATTTTGCTATCATGATATTTTTCTGCAGTCCAGAGGTTGTTATATTCTAATTTAACAACAAACTTACTCAGTTTTCTGACTTAAAATTAGCCTGTTTGTTGAATTTGAAATAAAATGGAAGTGATCAAAAAACATGAAACAACCAAGCATTTTATCAAATACAAAACTGTATTTAAATATGTTTTTATAAAATGTCATTAAATAGATTGATAAAACTCTTCATTGGAATAAATGCCCTGCCTTAACATGAATTGAAGAGGATTAGGATTTAATAAAGTGAATTACTTACTGTTCTCTGTTTGAGAGGAAAAAAATATTTCCACCCTAAGGTTTTGCTTTTAAAACTGTCATCTTTCTTCCCAGATGTTCTGGACTAGATTCTGCATTGTTTCAGAACAACTCTAATCTTTAATACGATTATTTGTAAACTTTCTTTGTTTACTGAGGGATTTTTTTCAGATTATGAAATCATTTTATATACAAATCCTCCTCTTCTTGGTTCATACTGTAAATTGCCATTGCATGCCTGAGGCAGTGCCCCAAATAAAGCTGACATAGAATCATAGAACATTGGAGTTGGAAGGGACCTTAAAGATCATCTTGTTCCAACTTTCCTGCCATGGGCAGGAACACCTTCCACTAGATTGAGTTGCTCAAAGCCCCATCCAGCCTGGCCTTGAACCCTCTCCACAGATGGAAGTCTTCACAGCCTCTTTGGGCAACCTGTTCCCATGCCTCACTAGCCTCATAATACAGAATTTCTTCCCTATATCTAATCTTATATAAATTATTGCTGATTATTCTCTGCATGATAGGAAATGATATTGATTTTCCCATCTTGATTCATGGTTTATTTCAGACATAGACTAATGAGAGCTGGTGCAGGGAGACAGTGGAGCATGTGCATGGATTTGCAGCATAAGCATAGACAAGTTACTTCAGAGTATATGGGGCTGAGGAGATAAAATGATTGGAGCTGAAGTTGTCATGTGCTTTTAAATAAGTTGGCCAACATGTTTTCCTGGTACCCAGGCACCAAAATGAGAGGAACTATTTCCTCTCATCATGGTGGTATTTCATTATGTTGGGTCATGGGATAGCACTGAACAGGAGGGAAGAGCCCCTCTGTCCCAGTTCGCCGTCCCAGTTTGCCATCCCATCTGAGTGTGGCCTGATTTGATTTGCTCTGACTCCATCAGATTTCACAAGCTAAAATTGTGCTCCATATTTCTCATGCACCAATAACTTTGTTTCTGTGGAGGTTTTTTTAAGTGTGAAATCAGGCAACCTAACATTGGAAATATGCTTGTAGGTCCTTCATGCTCCTTCCTTTTGTGTCCCTCCTTTGCACAGGGCTGGGCTGATGTGGGAAAAACATTTCTGAGCAGAAAGCAGCAACCGAGTTACAACACAGGTTCAGGAGAGGCAGGGAAAACTGAGTGGATAATCTAAGAAATGTCATTTCTTAATTTTGCAAATCAGCTTGCAACCTGAGTCAGCGTGTTGTAACATTGCTACATGTGATTTTTGCCATTGTCTTTTTAAATTGCACCAACTATATCATTAGTAAATTATTGCTTGTGAGGTTTTGAAGGAGCTGGCAATATTGACTGAGCGACAAGACAGCTTAGAGACAGGAGAGAACTTTTTTTACCCTATAGAGGAAAAGCGGTCTGTTGCTTTTTGAGTTTTTTTTCTGGAGGACAGAATAATATGTGAGGATTTGGGTCCAGACAGCTTTCCCCCCTGGAAGTTCTTTATAAGTGTTGGCAGCCTCTTGTGGGTCCAGCCACCTGCAAAGCTTTCACCCTTGGGTATTGTTTTGGCAAGCTGTCTTCAGGCTTTCTGAAGAGCAGACAGAAGGGAAAGACTTTTTTTTTTTTAAAAACCCAGTGTGAAATTTTTTGGGATGGGGCAAGCTGTGCAGGCACATGAGGAATTTTCACGTTTGTTGTCATCAGAATCTGTTGTAGGGAAATAGGTCAGATATGAATACAGGAGTCTGACTTTCCCCCATCAGGACTGCCCCTCCATCCTCTGGATGCAGGAGTTCAAACACCAAATGTAGTGGTAAGAAGTAAGCAAAAGAGGATGGGTTTTCGAAAGGGCAGATCAGTGCAGTGAGAACTTCCCTTGTTGGCAAAAGCCTGAGTAAGCAGGTGGGGCTGGCAGGGTGCCCTGAAGGTTAATGTAGTCAGTCACCAAGCTGGAGAGGGAGGCAAAGCCCTCCCTTCTGCCAGTGTTCTCAAGAAAGATGCTCTGAGAAGGCTTTTGGCTGCTGCCTCTCATTTCACCTTGGGTGCTGGGAGAAAACTGTAGCTAGGACCAAAACAATGCGATGCTATGAAAAAAACCAAAATATCTATTAAAAAAAACCCAATGTATTTAGGATTAGGTGATATTTAGAACCATGTTGGTTTCTTTGGTGGGCTTCAAGCAGCAGCAGGGCTGGTGTTTCATTTCTTCTGCAGCTCTGTAGCCCCAGCAGGATTAGAGGCTTTCATCTACCCTCCCAAGCACCTAAGCTGCCCACTACACTGGCTGAGGTTTTATGGTGCCTCTGAGGCTGTTCCTGGGTGTCAAGTTTGTAATAGAGAGGTACTGCCAATTTATTTATTTAGTTATTTATTTTCATGCTAATGCAATAGAGGTCTAGCTGAGCACAGTAACAGTGATATTGTTAATTTTCTAGGCTGTTGCTTTCTTACTCTCAGCTGTCCCTAGACATCCTCACCATTTTATATTTTCTTTCTAATGGCATGAGCCAGGATGTCATAATATCCAAAATCAAATGTACCAGAAAATAGAATAAATTAGAGTCAGGCTAGCAGAATAATTGAAGAATAAACTGATTTTTAAACAACACAAGATTGTGTTATGACCTGATTGCTATGCACAAAATGTACCAGAGGAGTGTGACTTCATGTAGATTTACTATTGATGGCAGCATTTCATAGATTGCTGTTGTTAATAAAGAAATGAAAAGGGTTTGAACTTTTCAGTTAGCATCACATAATATCACAGTGAATGAGCAGTGCCATTCTAGTTACACTGCAAAGTAATTCTGGAAGAAAAATGTTCTTGATGCTGTAGTTATTTATTTATTTAAGATGTTTAAATTTATTTAGCAATTCTGGTTTATAAACCAACGAATGAATGCACACATTGGCATGGAAAGAACTAAATTTGTCCTCAACTCTAAATGTCATTCTCCTCTAAGAAATTACTTAGGAAATGTAGTAGTAGAATGAGATTCCTCTCAATTCAGAAAACTGAGTTTAAGGACATTTGGTGTCCTGAAGGAATTCTAAGGTTGCTTGCCAGGTCAGTTTTAGGCAGACAGGCTGCATATTTTGTTTGAATAATTTTCTTGTATTCTTTATTTAATTAAAAACAGATAATGTACATACCTAAGGCATCAAGAATAAAAAAAAAAAACAAACCCCAAACCAAACCCACAAAAAACCAACAAACCCACCTCTAGCTGTCATGCTACTAGGGATGTAGGGAGGTGGCATAAGAAGTTCTGGTTTTGTGAGCTAGAAATTACCTTAGCTGATGATCCCTGGGAGCTGAGTGTCTGTGTTCTCCTGGTCTGTTGAAATGTAAAATTAGCAGTGCTAATGAAAGCCACCCTGAAGGTTGCTCTTACAGGCAGAAGTTATGGGAAAGCCTGTCAAATGCAAATAGTCAGTAGTAGGTATTTGCTACAAGATCACAAATGTTGTTGGAGCTGCTGGGTTGAAGAATCTGAGTGGGTTGTATGAAAGCAGCTTCTGTGCAGAGGCATCGGGGTTGAGGTAGTCAAGCTGCTGATGTGCAGAGAAACCTGAAAAACACTTTTGACCATACTTAATTTTCAGATTTTGAAATTGCAAAGGAAATGTTGTAAGGATGAGAGTTTGGCAGCAATAATTCAAGCTGAAGGCAAAACTCTGCCACTTCCAAATTACATTATGTGGTGAAATAGCAGTGAATGGAAATGGTAGAAATTAAACATAAATCTTTGGTGGCAGGGAGAGCAGGAAGTAAAAAAAACCCCGATATTACTGCACTGAAAGAATGTAATTCTGTAGTGGTAAGCAGTATGATTTAAGTGAGTGTTTTTAAATGAAAAGGTTTAAGTTGTATTTAAGCATGAAATGGTATTATTTATTTTCATTATTCATCTAAAATTTAAATATGATTCACTACCAGGAATAGTAATGAAATACACTTCATTTTTAAACTAATTTTATAAAATTAGTGAAAATGTAGCTCTTTTGAGTTAAATAATTGAATATATACAGTAAGCTTTAGCATTATTAAACTAATACAAAGTGCTGTTAAATCCCTTGATTTAAATTAAATTTCTTCACTGTACTACAAACTAATGGAAATATAAATTAATCTAGAAGATGCATTTAAAAACTACTTATCCCCCCCCATGTAATATTTACAATTAATTATGTTTCTGTATGTATTTTGATCACTTAATAACTTATCTCCTTGCATTCCTTCTGTGTCTGCATAGAAGTGGACTCGGGGATCACTGGGAAGCAGGAGAGAGGGCATCTGGCTGCTGCTCCTACCTGGGGAGATGGTAAAGGCCAGTGTCATAAACAAGGCATCCACCAGCACAACACTGGCTCTTAAAACTCATATAGCAGAAATACAGAAGAATGGTGTTATTAGGGAAAGAAACAATCTGCCTATTGGCAGGGGAAAATAGGCAGCATTTAACCCATCTAAAAAGAAACAAACTTGAGCAGTCAAGGAATTCCTCCAGGCAGGTTTAGAGGAAGGTAGTCTTCAAGAGCTGCTATTTTTGCTCTCTTCAATGGCAAGTTCATATATTTTGTGAAAAAAAACAGACATCTGTGCTACTGAGGACTCCCTGTTTCCCCCATCCTTTAGCCCAGGTGACTTTTGGTGAGTTACAGAAACACCATTTATTTTTGAGAGCTTTCCCCAGCAGATCCTGATGCTTGTTAGAAATATTTGTATGATTAAGCCTTTCTCTAGCTGTGATCAATCTCTTTTCTAATGCGTGCTACCCAGTTAACCTAGAGCACGAAATCTGTGTACTGTGGATGTTCTCTTACTGCAGGTAAGACCACTTGAGAGGCTTCGAGTGCAGTTGTTAGGGAGGAATATGATGGGTAAATGGAGTTCTTTCAAAGAGTCATGGGGCATCATCATTTTCTTTCAAAATATATTAGTGTTATGGAGGAAGGCAAGCGTTTCTGATAAACTTTATTGCAATAGCAAATGTTAGAAACAAGTCAGCAATATTGAGCGGTCTAGATTGCTTTGAAAGCTGCAGGCAGTTGGATGATACATTACAATTTAAGCAGTGTATTTTCTATAACGTTTAGAAGCAGAAAATCTAAACCATTTTCACAGGGTGAACGCATCCTGGAAATGTGGAGCAGTCATCATGATTATCCTTTGGGCAACAGCTCTGCCTTCCATCCTGCAGTAAGATGCCTGAGAGTCCTTTGAGGAGAGATACATAAGGGAGTATTAACAAGGAACCCAAAGGTGCTGGTGCTGCAGGCAGTAGCTGGGACCTGCCAGTTTCTGATGTGAATGCACTTAAAGAGTTAACACTTGAAAACTGGAAAGGTTTTTTTTTTAAAAAAATAAAAAAATCAGAGGCGTTACAAACATTATTAGAGGCTGCTCTATGGTATTTATTCAAGAACACTTCTTTCCTCATCTAATTGGTAAATAAACCATAGTGCCTAAAAGCAATGGGAGGTTTAATTGTTTTAAAGATATATTTTCATATCTGATGGCATTGCTGACAGGCAGCTGATACAGCTGGGTATGGCTGGTAATGCTGTGCTGCAGACTGTGTAAGTATCATGAACACTTAAGGATGGGAAACCCTTCAGGAACAGTAAATACCAGTAAGTAAAATGTTTACTATTGGATGGAAAACGGCAGAGATGTGTGTTTACCGTGTGCACGCCAGCTCATCACTTCAGCTAGATACATCACACAGTGATGCTGTTTGGATCAGCATTTAATGGCACCATTTCTGTTAAGGAATGCTTTTCCTGGTGTAGGTGGGCAGGAAGCCAATACTTAATGTCACTGATGTCATCCCAGGGCTGCTGCTAAGGGGGGATATGTGGGACCAGAGATCCTAAGACCATTGTACGAAGCAGCTGCATCCACCCTTGTGTGGTGCTGCTGCTGTGGTGTCAGACTGATGAGGCTCATTTTATGGTATGTTGTTGAGTCCTGTAAGAGAAGTCTTTTAATCTGACAATAACTTTTCCAGTGAAGATTGGTATGTTTGAAGAATCTCTTCAGGCTATTATTTTAAATTATGTATGTCCCAAAGCAGGTATAAGTGAACGTTCCTGCTGTGTCCATTAGATAGGGAGATGGGCAGCTCATTAATTCAGATGTTGCTCTGGTTTGCTTTCTGTCAAATAAACTTTGATGGTTCTAATGTAGCAGCACAAAGGCATTTTGAGTTTTGTGATTGCAAGAAGGAATATTAATTCAGTTTAGCTTTATCTCTGAAAACTCCAAAGATAAAGATGAAAAGGAGCCTTTCACATATTTTGCTACTTTGTTTTCTTATCTAGGTAAAAGCTGCTTCTCTTCAGCTTTAATAAAGGATGTAGTAGCTGAAAGGAAGCTTTTCTCACATGAAGGAAAAGAGTGAGAAATTGCAAAATGATCGTCAACAGAAATACTTTATTGGGACCTACAGAGCATCCCTTTGTATGAAAGTGGGAGAAGTACAGATATAATCTAAGTCCCTACATGATGTAAAAGTTTGTTTCAAATGGCATGCCAATAACATTTTCTTTCCTCACATCTTTTCTATGTTTTTGAAGAGGGCATGGGAAAAGCCCATCAAAAGGCTTCGTAAAAGTGAAAACCTTTGTTTGTCAGTGACTTTGAGGTTCTTAGGTAAAGGCATTAAATAAGTGGAGTATATGGTGACTATATTGTTGCCAGTACGTTGTTCTGTCACACCTTGGAAAGTTAATGTCACAAGTTCAAAACATGTTTCCTCATATTTATGCACAACATAGAACAGCACCATTGCTCAGCTAAACAAACAGGACATTTTCAACTATCAGGTGCCGTTACCTTTGTGTTCTTGCCATTTATGAAATCAGCAGGTGGTTAATGAAATTGTTCCTTTGGACTCTTCTGAATGCTGTGTATTAATTATATTTTAGTGGACATGTGCACATTTCTCAACTTTTTAATGAGGGTAGGAGTTGATTATCTCTTCCTTCAGAAATACATTTTTCTTTTTCTTGGGGTTAGTATAATATGGGGTTTTGTGGTAGGGTTTTCTTTCTGACCAATACAATTTCATTATTCAATTATTTAAGTCATGTGGCTTGTTTAATTGAAATAAAATCTTAAATTCTTAATTTTCCTGCTGCAAACCACTTCTAAAACTGTGGAGTCTGTGGATTAAACCCCAAGTTGATGCATGGAATAGTTTCATCATTCAGGGGAGAACATGCTTCTTTCAGCCATTCAGGTCCTTTGAAGACATGGCTCCTAAAGGCAATTTTGAGGCTCAGACCCAGGATGTCAGTTCATCCAGTTGGCTAAGCAGGCAAATGCTGGATATCCTTCTCTACCTTCCTCAGCAATGAGATGGCGTTTGGGGATTCAGAGTGACAGCTGCGGTAGCAGGGCTGGAGAACAACTTTGGGATGGCAGGATGAGGACACTGCTTTTCCCCCTGTCCTTTGCTGTGTGGCATTTTACTATGCCATTTCACAGTACAGATAAGATCCCTCTTTTAAAAATCTTTGTATCTCAGCACATGCCTTTTCCAGCCATGAATGACACTTGTGTGCTGAAAGAAGACAATGTAGCATTGCCATTGTAGCCAGGATTGGTTTATGTTGAGTCTCAAGATTAAATGGTATTATTACGGGCTTATGCTCAAATCCAAAGAAATCACCTGTAGCCTAGTGGCAGTATAATTGCCAGCATCATTTTAGTGCCACTGGAAATGTCTAGAAAAGGTCAAAAGTTTCCATAACACTCTCTAGGTCTTTGAAAAATCATTGCAGATTTAATCTTATGGGAAGGAGCAGACTGGACCTTGCTTCTAATTGGACAATTTATTTAACTGTTCTGGTGGCTTCACCAGGGGTGATGTCTCATCTAGGCCATGCATCTGTCTCATGAACCAGAAGGACATCAGTGCTCTTCATTATACTATTTGTATTTACTAGCTTGGGACAGTTTGTTTTAAGACCATGACAAGGCAAGAGTTAAGAAGGACAACTTTGGTACTTTTTTCAGATGGGTAATGTACTTTGCAATCTTGTTTTCTCAAGTGGAGAGTGGCATAAAGACTACCCTGAAGTCTTCTGAAGTGTCCACCGAGACCTCAAAGTGAACCCTTTGCCACCAGAGCACACTTGTATACTGCTGAATTAAGGTGGTGTTCGTAGGTTTAGGAGGATCTTTTTATCCACCTCATGGAACTAAGTAAGTGAGGGGAGAGGATGGTGTCTTCAGGGTTATGGTGCTTATCATGTGTAGGTAGCTGTAGATTCTCCTGCATTTGTCATTTGGATTATGTAATTTGTCACTCTCCTTTGTATTAAGTCCAGTATAATGGAAAAAATAATACTGAAGTGTTCAATTTGAAAGTGCAGTCCAATATACTGGACTTTATTAAAGCTGTTGTGGAAGATAGTGGTTTGTAGTTTGTGAGTCTACAGATATGCAGTAAATCTACTATTCAAAAAGCCATGAAGTCAGTTAATTTGAAAGAAAAGCAGAATGCTTTTTTTCTTCTTTTTCTATTAAGTGAGAAAAGCAGAGTAATTTCATTGTGTAAAACTGACTTTCTGCACTGAACATCCCTCTAGTATTGAGCCACAGAATTTTAAAACTACACAGAAATTGAGACTTTTTCACAAAACATGCACAGTTTTGAGAACAGCTTCAACATTTCTTTTTTCTTTTTTTAATCTTAAATGAAGGAGCAGAGAAAAGTAACATTACATAATATAATTTGTTGTGTTTTTCTTGGAAACGTCCTACTGTTTTACAGAACACTTATAGCACACTGGAAGCGTCCTCTGTGTGTTGTAAAGTCACTGTATACATAGAGTTACTGTCAGTATTCCTGCGTGTGTGATACCTACACGTATTTGCTGGGTGTGCTTACAAAACTGTGGTGCTCCAGATGGAGTAGCACAGTTCCATTATGCATTCAGGAGAAACTGCTGGCGACATTTTAGCCTGCAGTTGATTTTAATGTTGGGTTTAGGATTTGAAAAGGACACGGCGTAAGGCATCGCCCGCAGATCTTTTCCACTGGCTTCTGCTTCACTTAGTATTTGCTGAGCCACAGCTATTAGGGCTTCACTCGCATTCGTGTGAGGGTAGGTGATTAGATGAATTTACTGCTTTAAGGAAATCAAACCCCAAGAGCTGCTTAGTGGTTATAGGAGGGGCTGATCCTGTTTTAATTACCCGCTGGTGAATTAATTTGCGTTTACCGGCATGCCCACAACCTTTTTCCTTGAAGTTCCCTGTTGTCATGTGATATCCCCTCCTCCAGGAGAACAACAGTATATTCTTCCTTTACATTGGGCAGGTATGCCATGCTCCCTCCTCGCCTCAGCTGGGATGGAAGGGTAAGAAATGTAGACTAAAAAGATGATGAAGGGAAGGGGCTGTCAGGCTCTGTGTTGCAGGTTTTGTAGCAGATCCTCGGTGCTGGCTGCCAAAGAATCATACCTGGGTGTTTCCGGAGCTTCAGTCAGCATTTTAAAGATGCTCTTCTTCAGAGGTTGGGTGCTGAGTGTTTAATTGCAGGATAGACCCTGTGATGAGAATTACAAACAAGAAATGAAGGGAATGCTTTTGATTCAGCTTGTTTCAAATGCATGGCTATTCTAACCTGAAGTGTAAAGTGAGTGTCTCTTGAATTATGATTTAGTTTGTTTAGGTTTTGGTTTTTTTGGCATTTCTCTTTCTGAAGGTTTTTTTCCTAAATTATATGGTTCTCTGATATCTTGTATTTAACAGGTTGATGCTTTGCAAAATGTTGTCGTCAGGAACCTAAATTTCAATTACATGGATACAGTGGCTCTTTCTGGTGATTTGCATGTATGTATCCAAATTTTTAAAGATTAAAAAAAAAAAATATAGCTTTGCTCAGTTGTAAAATTCAACTTTAAAATACATTAAATATGTGACATTTCTGATCTTTTTAGTCAGAAGGAGAGAAAGAAGAAGTGAAATAAAATGAAACATTTATGCTGGTATAAGCAGAGGTCATGTACCTTCTGACTGGAATTAAACCAGTGTTCTCCTTTCTCATGGATATTTGTATTATTTATAAATGCATGAGTTGTGTATCAAGAGGGTGGCTGGGGAAACATGCTCTTAAATGCAAGAGCTCTTTGGTCTCCTAGGATACGTATGTAGTAATAGTTGTACAGTTATCCATCAGGTTTTCTGATAGGCATCCTAGAAACCCTGGTAAACTTCCAGATATCTTTTATAACCACCTTGCAAAAAAGGCTTCTCGTTTTGTTGGACATTGCAGAGTGTATGCAAACAAGTCCTCTGGTTAAGACTTCTTTAAAAGCAAAAAGAGATGACTTCTGAAAGCAGAACTAATGGAAGGTTATTTTTGCACTTGGTCCTTATTTTTACTTAAACTGATTGCCTTCAGGGCGTCTTGGCAGAAAAATAAAAGTTAAGAGCTCTAGTATGTAGGTATTTTGAAATAACTGTACTTAATGTTTTCAAGTGGAAGTGCTTGTCCTAGAATAATAATTCCTGTTTTGCTGTTTTTCTAGGATTTGGGGAGAGGAAGGAGGGAAAAAGAAAAATGGGAGAGCAAGCAAGGCATTAAGTGTGACTGTTAGGAGGGTTTTTAATTGAAGATTTGAAATTTTTGTTGAGGCTCAGCATTCTCGTTTGTGTATTTTCTTACCCTAAGCATGCTGTGTATTAATGTTTGTGATAATTCTTTTGGCCAAGGCTTTATAGATAGTTCACTGCATGCTTTGACCCCGCAGCTAAATAGGAATCTCTGAGCTAAAGCATGCCCTTGGTTACATTCACAAGTTGAAGCCAGTTAGGAGTGCAGTGGACAAAATGGTTCTCAAACCAGCCAGAGCCTCAGCAGCTGTGGTGTTCTCCAGATCCAGCATACAAAAAAAAAAAAATAATCCATCTTCTATTGTATATGAGAAAGATGCAGTGATTTATTTTCATTTACTCAAAGAAAAAAAGCAAGACTCTTTGTAAACTGTTTTAGGTTTATATTTGCTTCCATTTAGTCGTGGGGATTGCTTGAAGCTAAAGATGCACAATGACGTTTGCAAGCTGGTAGCAACAGATGAGGTGAAGGCTGAGGTTCTTAACTTTCTTTCCTTGGTCTTCACTGGCAACCTCTCTTCCCACACCTCCCAAATTGAAAGACCACAAGGGTGGGGACCAGGGGGACAAAGTCCCTTTCACTGTAAGGGAAGATCAGATTCGTGACCACCCGTGGAACCACAATATACACAAGTCCATGGGACCAGACAAAATGATCACAGAGTCCTGAGGGAATTGACTGAGGTAGTTGCCACACCACTCTCCATTATATTAAAAAAGTCCTGTCAGTCAGGTGAAGTCCCTGGTGACTGGAAAAAGGGACACATTACATTAGATGTCCCTCAGGGGTTCATATTGGCATGAGTACTGTTTAATATCTTCATCAGTGATATAGACAGCAAGCTGAGTGGTGTGGTTGACATACCAGAGAGACAGCCCTGCAGAAAAGGACTTGGGGCTTCTGGTGGATGAGTAGCTGAATATGAGCCTACAATGAGCCCTTGTAACCCACAAGGCCAACTACATCCTGGGCTGCGTCTAAAGATGTGTGGCCAGCAGATGGAGAGAGGTGATTCTGCCCCTCTGCTCTGCTCTGGTGAGACCTCACCTGGAGTATTGCATCCAGTTTGGAGCCCTCAACACAGGAAGGATATAAACCTGATGGAGCAGGTCCAGAGGAGAGCCATGAAATGATCACAGGACTGGAGCCTCCTATGAGGCCAGGCTGAGGGATTTGGGGTTGTTCAGCCTGGAAAAGAGAAGGCTCTGGGAGGACCTTGTAGTGGCCTTCTAGTACCTGAAAGGGGCTACAAGAAAGCTGGAGAGAGACTGTTTACAAGGGCATGTAGTGATAGGACAAGGGGAATTATTTTCAACTACAGCAGGGTAGATTAAGATTGGGTGTTATGAAGAAGCTCTTTACTATGAGGGTGTTGGAGCACTGGAACAGGTTGCCCAGGGAGGTGGGTGGAGGCCCCATCCCTGAAGATGTTCAAGGTCAGGGTTGATGGTGCCTCTGAGCAACCTGATCTAGTTGAGAATGTCCCTGCTTATTGCAGAGAGGGGTGGACTAGGTGGCCTTTAGAGGTCCCTTCCAACCCAAAGTATGATTCTATGCTTCAACAACAAAATAAGCATCAGTGCAGAATTTAACTTTATTGATACTAAGTTCAGATAAACTGGTCTGTATGGACAAGCAGCAAATCTGTATTAATGTATTTACAGTTCTGAAGTTTATAAAGAAATGTATGCGAATTACTCCTTACTGTGGTAGTTTTCTAGTGTAACTTCTTGGTTCTGTGAAAGGCTTCATGTTTTCCATCTTAAATTTGTTCAGCTGGGTTGGCTTTTTCTGGACTCTTCTCCCTGTATGTTTTCTTTGCATTCACTCAGTATGTGGAGGCAAACTAGTTGTATTTATTGTATTGTATTTATTGTTTCTGTGTTTTCAGTCCATATGAGTGACACAAAGTGACTGTTTCTTGTAGTTGAGTCTACTGCTTTTAAAGTAAGATGTCTCCTTCGAATGAAAATCTCATCATGTTGCTAAATGCACTTGTGGTTTTCAGATTGCACACAGAAAGGACAGGATGAAGGCATTTAATTATTCTGTGTGCCCATTTCATAGTTCATTAAATTGGAATTACTAGCTTTTTAACTCTTGGAAGCTCTGAAAATCAAGGCTGGTTTTTATTGCAGTATTAAACAGTTCTTTACAGAAATGTGAAAAGTTGGTTTTCTGACCCAAATGTCTGTGTCCACCTGGAAACTAGTAACTCTAGGGTAGGTTTGTTGTTTGTTTTTTGTTTTTTGGAGGGGAGTGTCCCTCATAATTCTCTATATTACAAGCTTGATGCAGAAGGGACTCTTCTCAGGATAAGTGTGCACTTGATTTTGAAGAATTCCTTAGCTTTTTAGCCAGGTGAAGATGACCTGTGGCATAGTCTATTTGACCCCCTAGACCCCATCCCTGTGAGCCACTGGACTACACTGAATTTGGTAAGTTTAAATAAGTTCTTAGAGGATATGGATTTTATCAGCTGGCAGTTTGCAGGTGAACTTCTGACCGATTCCTTGACTCTCTATTGTTGCTGATGGGAGCAGAGAAACTTGGAATTAATTTCCAAGTACTCCATCATATGCTAGTGCCATTGCATTAAGCTAATCTGGCCTTATCAACACAGCTGCTACTGCTGCTGTTTCTTTACAAAGGGTAGGCAGGTGTCTACAGCAGCATTGGACCTTGTGTAGCATGGCTGGGGTCTCATCATCTTGGTGTGCAGCACTGTTCTTTTTTTATGAAAAAGAGAGATTTACCATGGGAATGTGAGTCTTTCTTGGAGAAAGAATAATTTTTTGGGTTAATTTGCACAGCTCCTAGTGCAGTAGGAGCATTTTCTGGTTCTTGGACAATATAACAGTTAAAAAATTAAAGGTTTATAAAGTTTATAAAAATGTTTAAGTATCTGGCACAAAACATGTGAAAGTGTTTAGCATGGGTTAGGAACAAAACAAAACAAAAAAGTATGGAAATAAACGAGAGTTTGAATTTTTTATGTCTGTGAACCTAACCTAACTTGTTGAGAGTACTTGGTTTGGGAAAACAAGCATTGTGGTTGGGGACTACAAAGAAGGTGGGTACTCTGGAGGCTGAATCATCTGCCTCTTAAAGATCTTTTTCCAAAAGCAATGCTAATTAAGTGATATCCTTCAAAGCAAGACTAGCATTTTAAAACCTCTCTCTTAAGGGCTACGTACAGAGAATAAATGAAGAAGTTAAAATGGTATCATCCCCCGTAGAATCTCAAAAGCAAAATTTCACTGTGCTGGAAGAGATTAGATTGGGGGAAGAAGAAGGAGGTTGGCTCATTCCCCATGTAGCATGCTTCTGTCAGCCTCTGTTGCTGGAACCATTTTGACCAGGGATACAGAAAAATTGTGCCTGGAGTTAGGAATCCGAACATCCTACCTGGTGGGGCTTACCTGGGAAGCACATGGCATCTTTCTCTCTCTCTTCCCAAACTGTGGTGAACTAAAATTCCCTCCTGCCGTGAGTAAATGTCTTCTATATGGTTTGTCTTGGGTTGTTTGGTGTTTTGTTTTGTGTTGTTTTTTAACAAGTCAGCTTTTGTTCACTAGTGTAGCAGTTGGAGCCCTGGTGATTCCCCACCCTGACCCTTCCCCCTGTTTGCTTGTAGGACAAGGAGCCTTCTATGAGCACTTAACTCTTTTGTATTTAACAAGTTTATTGTGGTTTATTTCTTTATTTATAGTTATATTAATATATCTGTTATATATAATTTCCACATATGGCTACCAGTTTGATGTTTTACATGGGTGCTGCCACTTAAGTTTCTTTAGTGTCATTTTTTTTTTTCTTTGATTTTCTTTTAATTTGTACTACTCACTTAGCAGGTAATGATTTTCATTTGTCTGCCTTTGTTTAGGAATCTTAAATTTTTTTAAACAGAGACAATGAGACTACCAAGAAAAGTGGCCAGAAATGCTGTGACAGTTCAGCACCCACTCCTCCATGTTATTCATTCTTCAAGGGGGAGGTTGAAGATTGTCACTTAATACGTATCTCCTGTCACTCATTTGAGAATACATACCAGGACCTATGGGGTCTCCTGTGTGTTACTAAGTATCTTTGCTAACCTTTTCATTTGAGTCTTAAAGGATTGCTTTCCAAAAATGGTTCTACTGAAGTAGTTTGTTTCTGAGAGCACCAGCATGGTCAGGGGACACATTGCAACAGCCAGACTTTGCTTCTCAGGCAGATTAAATAACTGCATTGTAAAAACCTCCCTATCTAGCAGATGGTGAAATTCTATTTTTTATATATGCACGTGCATCTATATATTTAACTTGCAGTCAGCCAAGTTAATAGGGAAGTTAATTGAAATAAACAGCTGGCAAACATGGTAAGGGTATAAAGAAATGTTTTAGGAAAAATTGTTGGGGTCTTGTTTGTTTTGCTTGTCTGGTTGTCTCCAGTCTTTCTTGGTGACTGTGGAATTACAGGGGCTGAAGTAGAAAACATATGATTCGTACAGTTGGACCAAAACCAAATGCAGTGCTTTCTTTGTTTCCATATTCTTTGTCAAATCTGTGTAACCAGAGCTGACTTTGCATAGTCAACTCAATGTCCATTTCCCTCTGTGTCCTGTCTGGAGCCCCGAGGTCAAGTACTAGTCTACTGTGTATGTAAAAATGTGTTTACATACAAAATATTGAAATGGTTTTTTATTTAAGATAATATTTGTATATGTAAGACTAACATCTTCTAGATCTAACATGTTTTTGTTATGCAAATCTTTATGATGCTTGGAGCAGTTTATTTTCAGTATCTGTGTACACAGTGCATCTGTCTGAGGTGTAGAACATGTAAATATAGAAAGCATAAGCACTGGTTCTCAATGTAAGGGTTTTATTTTCTGAAAAACACTTTACAAACGAATATAGGGGTATTTTGTATAAACATAAGAGTATGAGAAACAGGTCACACTGCCTTTCATGTGTGCTCAAAGCTGGATTGGGCAGTTGAGTCTGAAAAAAAACCCTTTTACGTGGCTCAGAAGGAAATTTCTCTTTGGAAATTAGGTGGAAATTAAGTTATGTACAGCAGCAAAGTGAAATGTCTTCAGAAGAGTGAACAGGGCAAGGCACAGTCTTCACCCTACAGCACTGGGAAGCAAAGAGCTTGCCTTTATCCTTAATTCAAGTGATAACTAGAGGATGGCATCCTAATGGCATTCTCAGGCATGGCCCTGCTTTCAGGACGAGTCACCTGCTTGCCAAGGGCTGACGGGAGCCAGCACAGCTTTCCCCACTCCCTGCTCCCACTGTGCTGCAGACCAGGTTGGGGTGGTTTCCCAGGTGAACCAGGCATTCTGTGTGCAGTACCCTGGCTCATGAGCAAGTCGTGTCTCCTGACTAATTTGGCCTGCACGTAGTTAGCCTGAGTTAAATGCTCTTTTGACTGTGGGCTTAAGAAGGCTTTTATTCTCTTTTGGAAAATCCCAGTGTGATGATAGCTGTTTTCTTTCATTATGGAGAACGTGAGAGGTCTCTAGGTAGGGCCAGCCAGTTTAGAGAATTGCCTTAGCTCTTCAGGTGATGCTTCTGAGCTGTGAGATGCTGTTTGCCTGGAGGCTGAAGCTGCAAACCTGTCTAGACCATCCTCTGCACACTTTCTCCTGTACTTCCAGGTTTCTTCCTCCAGCCATGAATTGTCATGGCCTCCTCACAGCTGACAGGCAGAACTGTTGCCTGCTTTCCTGCAGAGCAAGGACAGTGTGTGGCTTATTTATCTGAGCTGTCTATAAAGTGTGGCTTGGCTCCATCTCACACAGATCTTCGAAATCCTAGTTTTGAGAGAGATTGTTCTTTTTTATTAGCTTAGGATGGGGTAGTTTCACAGTATGGAAGAGCAAAAGAACTTAGTAACAGCACATTTTACCTTTCAAAACAGCATTCCACCATCACTCGGTTTGTGGTTGTTGGGAAAACTCGCTCTACCGTGTTACACAAAGGGGCATACGCCCAAAGGAAGAGACAGAGCTGGTGTTCCTGCCTGAAAATAGTTAGTCCTGCAATTTAATTACCCAGAAAGTTCTTTTATCCTTCTTCCCACCCCTCCACCCCCAGCTTCTGTCTGTCATCAAAGGCATTTTGTGATTAATCCAAGGGTTGTCTCCCTGAATTTTTTCCATGCGCACCCATAAGGATGGGGTCTGGTTGTACAGAAGAGCAGAAAAAGGGCATGGTATTTCCTTTTCTTTGAATCACTTCAGCTCCTCAAAAAAATGAATTATTCAAATAAAATTCTCTCTGTGTGTACTGAGGAACCAGCTACGTTCAATCTAGTTAAGTGTTTTCTGTTAATCTACTGAAGTCCCTGTTTCAGGGCAAAGTGCACAGGGGAGGGCTTTCCAGAAGGTTTAGCATCTTGATGGACAGCTTTCTGCTGCCTTCATCTCTCCAAACAGAAAAGAGTGGCACATATGGCAAGGGCTGGTAGACAGATTGCAGTGCAGAAATAACTATGGCTGATAAGCAAATGTTTTACTCTTTCTTATTATTCTCCTCTGCTCCATCAGTGAGAAGAAAGCCTCACTAATTGCCTACTTGTGGTAGATTTTTGACTGTTGGGGTACTGTTTTTTATTCCACTGGATATAAAAGCCCACGTGTTACAAGAGTGGTAATGAGATACTGCTTTCATTACGTTCTTTGCACTAGGAAGGAAATTTGTCTTTGGCTCTACTGGCAGGTAAGTATTGGTTATTTTCACTTTAATTTCACTTAGCTACATTTTGTTTATTTTTTTTTCACTGCTGCAAAATCCCAGAAGGGATTTAGGAGCTTGAAGGAGTTTTTGTCCAGAATTTGTTATACATTCAGGTTTATCAGTTGAAAACCTGATCGATTGTTGGGAGACCTGGGTTGCATCTCGAGCTCCCAGGCACTTGTCCCACATTTGGTAGTTTCTGCAGAGGGGTGGTTTCTGACCCTGAGCAGGGTTAGCCCCCAGAAACTGGCCTTTTTCTTTCTACTTGGGAGAAAATTGTACGTAGCTAAAAAAAATAAAAAAATTAATTCAAATTGTAAAGGCAGCCACCACCTCTCTTGTAAAACAAGCTGGCAGGGAAGGGCAAGCACTCATATGCGAGACTTGAAGTGAGGCTGGCAGCAGTGGTTGCAGTGCCTGCAGAGGAGGGGATGCAATATCAAGTCCTTTCTCCTCCTGGGGGTTCAGGCTTCCTGCAGGCCAGGAAAACAGCCTGGCCATCCAAACCTGGGTGACTCTCGTCTAGTTTGGCTTGTGTGTCTTCCTTTTTCAGTGCTTCTCTTGTACAGTTGGAATTTGCAAAGTTTAATCTGTAGATTCATATATTTATCTTTGTTAAAGATTCATATTCTTGTCTCCCTTTATTCTGAGCTGATTTATCAGATGTAGCTCTGTATTTGGTATAAGAGTGGGTATTTTGTTGCAGAGACCTCCACAATCCTCATCTTGCCTGTCTTATTCGAGACTGATTTGACTGAAGTAAAGCTATTTTAATCTTGTGCTCCTAAAATAGAAGCCATTCCATTTGTGCCTTTGAAAATGGCTACAGGATGATCGTTATCTGTTTGAGCAAAACCTTCTGGCCACTTGTTTTATCTCTGTGCAACATGTCCTTCTATTTCCTCCCACCATCCCCTGGCGTCCAGCATTCCAGGGTTTGAGATGCTAGGTTTGGGAGGTGGGCATCATCCTTCTTGCCTCCTAAGGGTAAATGACCTTATGCTTCCTCTTTGTTTCCTCGTTCTTTACATGTCTTCATTCCCTGGAGTGATGGGGAGACCTCGGCAGGCAGTGAGGGCAGCTCAGACATTCCTCCTGCTGGTTGCCCCCACCCCTCCTGGCAGCGTGTCTGACACATGCTGCTGTAGAGCCAGGGCCCTTAACGTCGTGCAGCCGTAATTAAAGCCCGTAGACCCCCGTTGCCATGGAAACACAGCACTCCACAAATAACTGAACACAACTTATGGCCCTATTAATTTTCCCAAACACTCCTTGTTTGCCAGATTTAAGCATGGTTTTGTTACACAGCCTGGAAAAATACCGTGCTCCAAAAATACCCAGCAAGGGGAGAGCGTGTGCACGTCTTTTTCTAGGATACTCCCTGTGAAAACCTTGCACCCCTGAGGTGCAGAAGGGACAACCATTGCCTGCCACCCATTGCCTTTGCAGCAATGGTGCCACCTCAACATCTGGTGTATGGCTGTGATGCCTTGTCTGTGTGGGCATTGCTGTGATGGAGCCAAAAGAGAAGCACAGAGAGAAATACATAATGAGCAGAGAGATGGTTTTACTGCAAGCCCAGCCTTCCCTAGCTGTGGTTCAGTATAACAAAATCACCATTCAGGCACAATATTATTTAATTTAAATATAAAAATTCCAGTCATTCTGCTGAATTATTTAAAAAAAAAAAAAAAAAAAGCCAATTGGGTTGCCAATTGGTACAAAAAAATAGGTGGCTGCAGCATTCAGCAGACATCTGCCCCATTCTAATTGCAGTGCTCTGCCCATCTCTCATAGGTTTTCTCCTGGCTTTGGGCTGTTAGATGAGATACTTTGACAACACTCAGTTGTTTGCATTGTTGAAAGAAGAAGAGTCTAACAGGATTACTGTCTCAAATTTGGTCTAGGATTGAATTGGAATTTGGCGTTTGAAGACAGTGCAGCCCTCAGCTATCAGTATAATTGACATGGATATTGTAAAGTTGTTACAAGTTGCTGGTTCTGCCTCACTTGTTTGCTGTATGGATTTAATATTAAATGATTAAAATAAATTATTATTATACCTCTAATAGGTAGGTACCCTGGAATATGTGAAATAACAACGACTTTCCCCTCTAGTGCTGTGCACCAGCTATTCTCAGCATGTTTTTAGTACAGTTTTTGCTCTCTTTTATTCCACTGAAGCTAGTCTGCTTTGAAAGCAGTTCTTAATAATCAGCCTGATACTGCAATTCTGTGAAGGATACCAGGCTGGAAATTAAGAACTAATAATGTTCAAATGGTTATGATGTGGTTTTAAGCAGTGGATGTAACCACTGTCTGGTTTCCCTCTTCTGGGGCTTGTGTGTTGATCCACTCTTGGCTGCTGAGACATCTAGTTCATAGCCTTGGCATTTGAACAAGGCAGAGGAAAAAGATGCTTCCTGGCTAGCTTGGGTGCTCAAGTGTCACATCCATGGAAAACAGACTTCAGAAATCCTGAGATATTTTTAAATTAAACCTACCTTTCCAGAAAGCAAACAACCATAGAGTTGTTCAGAGTTACTGGCCAATGTGTTATGTGTCACGTTGCAATTACAGATCTGGCTGACCAAGAAAAGACTGCCTTGAGTTTAGGGTAATATGAAAACTTCACTGTAGCTGTTTTATCTTCTTTCCATACTCTCCCTTTCCCCACTGCAGAGGAATATAGAAAGGGGTATGCTGAGGCATTCCTGTGCTGCCAGCAGACAGCCAGATTTTGAGCCCTCTGGGATGAGATGCAGCAGCCAGCACCCTGTGGCCTTGAAATGAGAGGAAATACAGGTGGACATTGTCTCACCTGAAGTTGGTTTAATCTACACAGTAGAAATTAAACTTTGATTCAGTGGTTAGATACACCTCAGTAAGAAGAGGTCTTGTTCTGGTGTAGAGAGTTGTTAGCTACAGAACTGAGAGGTCTGCATCCCAGCTGTTTTGGAATACAGGGACACTGGATTCCAGCAAAGGACCAGGGGTGTCATTCGTCGAAGAGTGTTCCTTTGTACTTTGATTTTGGTTGAGGAACTTGCATAGGGTAGTAAACCAAATAGGAGATTGTGGTGTATTAGAGTTAATTTTTAGAGAGATTAGTTAGTAAGACAGGTACTTTCCTTACTTGTTTGCATTTAGAGCATAGTCAGATTTTTTGGTAAAGTTTTTAGTCAGTTAATGGGTTCTAAATCTCCAGGATTTTAGTGAGAGAATTTAGAAATAAATTACTTAAATCTCTGAGAGCATTCATTGCAGGATAAATGTTTCCATTAACTTCAAGCTGGAACTAGTGTTAATTATTTGTGACTTATGTAAAAAAAAAAGACAACCATAGTAAAATGTCTTAAGTTATTGCTACAGCTCCTGTTTGCTTGTGATTTGGGGTTTTTTTTGTTGTTGTTTTGTCAGGCTTTTTTGGTTTTTTTTATAGTGCCCATTCAGACAGAAGGAATAAACATCATGAAGACTGATGTAGGTATAAAGCCTGACACTTTACACTTTTGTAAAAAAGTGTGAAGCTTCTCCAGAGAATATTAGTTGAATCATTAAGTCAGAACTAGAGGAAGCCTAAGGATAAGCCTATCTTTTTTTTTTTTTTTTCCAGTCTAAAATAGCTCTGATGCACACACTACTTAAAAAAAGTACAATAAAAATTTGCTGTTGGATGTCCAGTCTTTCTTGTTTCCCACGTGGATTGTGATTCAAATCTGAAAGCAGGACACCACCTGCATTGTTTGTCTGTTGTAATGAAGTCCTAGAAGAATTATTTCCTGGGGTATTACATTACTTGAATAACAGGCTCTTTTACCTTCTTTATTTTTTTTATAATTCTATTTTTCTGGCTTGCAGCTTTCCTGAGCTGATAATCATCCTGTGAAGCTGGTGATCTGCAGTAAGAAAAGATTCAGCAAGTAATATAAGGGATGCATAAAGAGGGTTGAAGACCAGTATTAATAAATGTCAGTGCTCAGGTATTGTGGATTTTAGGAACATAGTGCTTTACATCAGTGAAATTTAGACCCTGTCTGCCATCCCAATTCTTTCTCAGGCCACAGATACTGTGTGGACTTTGGAAATGAGTTGATATTTTGCACTGGGAATAGCCTGTAAAAATATTGGAATTGATAATTAGGCAGCTGCAGTAAATAGAAATCCTGGTGACTGCTACCTCAGGCATGGAACAGTCTTGCCTCAAATGCAGCACAGCAGTGAAATACAAAAACAGCAGTGTGCAGGTGAAGAAGTCTTGATGGGTTTTGTTTTAGTTCTCTTGTTTTTGGAGGTAGGGGTGGGGATTTTTTGTTCTATTTTGGTTTGGGGTTTTTTTGTTGGTTTTTTTGTTGTGGTTTGGTTTGGTTTGGTTTAGCTTTTTTTGTAGGTTGGTTGGTTGGTTTGGGTTTTTTTAATCTTCGTGTTGTAATCCACAATTTGTCCTGCAGCTCTGCTAGCAGGGTGGTGGTGCAAGGGTGGTGACCTCAGCTGCAGAAAAGGTGGCAGAGTTAGTTTAAGTGGTATTTATTGATGTTTAAAGCTAACAGGGCACTGTCAGTGCCAAGAAGCAGCTAGAGGCAGTGTCAGCTGCCAGCAGAAACAGCCTGCCCCTGGCCTGATGTGGCACCTCTGCAGCAAGCACTGCCGAGGGCACTTGTCCCTGCATCAGCAACGTTAAGACACTAGGATGGTGCAGTCCTACAAACTGGTCTGTCTGCTCACCTCCTTCAGTGGTGAGCAATAGAGAGTGACTGCCTGTGATTCACTGAGGACAAGCTCCTGTGGTTTCAGTAACTGGAGCTTGTATCTAGATATATGTTTCCTAACAACTAGGGCCTGTCAGGATAATTTAAAACATCACAGTGAAAGCCTGATCGCTCAATAACTTTTCTTACTTTATTTTTCATTCTAAATTTATTGTGTGCTATTTAAAAAAAAAAAAGTTATCACACAAAAGGATTTCATTACAACCCTTTAACAGAGGGGTGCAGATATCCTTAGCCATAGCAAGTATATGGTCCAAGTATCTCGTGGGTATATTTAGTGTATAACACTGCCTGGTGCTTTGCAGCAGAATGCCATGTGAGTCATGTAGACGTCAAAGGACAGAAATGCTAGAAGCCTCTAAGAAGGTGAATTTAGGATGCTTGCTGTTAGTGGTCCATAGTCAGAGCTCTGTAACAGCAGTGCATGGAATGGTCCCTGGGTTTTTCTGTAGCCTTGATGATGTAGTACTTAAGCCCTGGTTACTTGGAGAAGGATGAAGTCCTGCCTGGTAGGAGTGGGTCTAGCATTTGGGCAACACACTCTTAAAATGGCAGTCTCTGTCTGTTCCACATGTCCCTTTCCTCTGCCCTGCCTTTTTGTGTTGCAGGTACTGCCAAGTGCAATATGACACAAGCCACACGTTCCTCTCCTGGTGCCCTAAGTGTCAAAATAATTTGATAAAGTAAAAAATCAATGCAGAGTTTTTCTAGAACATTTATCTGGTTTATTTTGCATTACATAAATACCAGCCATTAGACAGGTCTCATGCCTCTGTGTTAATCCAGCAGCATGAATGTAGAGCAAGAGCTGGGGTTTGAGCACAAGGGCCCCGTGCACTGCTCTCCTTATCTGCTTTTCTATCTTTGAACTCTTACATAACATGTTTAAGACTGTTTTTTGTATAATCTTTTTCGGGGTCTCATTTTGCATTCTTAGCCTCCTCTAACAAAGAACTGCTACGCTCTTCTCTTGTGGAATCCTTTCCAGAAGGTGCACATTATCTATTATGAGGCAGAGCCATGATGAGCATCAATTTCCACAGCAGAATAGAAGCCTGGATTACAAATTACTATTTAATCCTTTTTGCGTCAAAGGATATAATAATCCTTGTAAAATGTGCTCTAAGTCTTGTGCTTGGCTGACTGAGGTTAAGGGGTGAAAAACCAAAACAGGGATTCTCAACAAGTAAGAGGTGGTGAAATGTAGGTGTTCCACATGAATTACAAAATATATTTATGACTACATTTCAGCAGCTAAAAATAAAAGATGATGGGCTGGTACCTAGACTAGCAGTTTTCATTTCTCCGTATGCTTGCTACTACTCTGCTAGAATACAGTGTCTGTCATGAGCATTGCTTGCTCAGTTGCAGTAAAGAATTTAGGCACAAAGTAAGCATTGCTCAGATTTGGTTGTTTTGGTTTTTTTTCCCCAGCAATGAGAACATTTACCAAAACTAATGAATGAGGTTATCTCTTAAGAATGCAAGAAAGTTTGTTTTCTTTTCTAAATCATCCTGTTGTGACTGTCAAGCAATGTGATTTTTGTAAGGGAAAGGAGTGTAAATATGATTAGGAGGGGTAAGGATTTAACATTTGAAATTGCAAACTGATGGCTTCACAGCTTCCTGAGCAGGCAGCTACTTTAAGAGAGGCAAAGTTTAATAATTTAAAATTTTAAAAGTAAAGCCCACAGTGGCAGACCTTTGACTGACATGATTATTGTCACATGGAGTATACTCTGATTTTGTTAGATAAAAAGCAGAACAGGTTAGTTATTTGGAACCAGTAGCTTCAAATTATTAGTTTATTCCATATTTTTATTAATGGACCCTGTATTAAATCAAGTGTGGCATATTGGATAGAATTAGGCCCTCTTACTGTGTAGTAACTCACAGAGAAAACCTGAAGTGGTAACATATATGCAGTATTATTAATGAAAAGAACAGGGTATGCACTTTGTTGATGTTAATTTTAATGCGATGTATTTAGATCTTCAAAGTGTAACATTCTACATTAATAGCCAAATTTGAAAGAGTAGGACCAGATTAAAATCATAATCTCACATTAGAAAACACCTGAAATTACTTGATCATATAACTATTATTCCACAATAGGGTATTTGCACACTTTTAGCGTGGCATTGCTTGATGCAGTGTCCTTGATGTCACAAACTGGTCATCTTGCTGGTGAAAACTGTGCAGTGAAGCAGCTGCTGTGAAGCCATAAAATGTTGATGTTGTAAAAGTGTCCTGGGTTTGGCTAGGATGAGGTTAATTTTCACAAAGAGCTGGAATGGGGCACAGCCAGGATAACAGAACTGGACCAGCCAAGGGGATATTTGATACCATGCTGATGCCATGCCCAGAATGTAAGGGGGGAGGGAGCTGGCCAGGGGAAGGGTGCAAAGCTCAGGCAGGCAGCAGTGTTTGGGTGGGGAGCAATTGCCCTGTACATCTCTCACTTTATATATTATTTCATTAATATTATTACTGTTTTTTCTCTCCTTGTGTTGTTCTAGAAAACTGTCCTTATCTCAACCCATAGACTTTTACCTTTTCCTTCCATTTCTTCTTCCCACCCCATGGTGGGGAGGAGGAGTGGGTGAGTGAGCAGTTGCCAGCTGGGCCTAAACCACAATAGTCCTTTTTGGTGCCCAATATGGGGCTCAAAGTGTTAAGATAACGACAGATCTGACCAAAGTGTATTAAATCAATTTTGTTATACACATTTCTTGTATTATTTAAATGGTCTGTGGTCAAAATGTTTGTCCATTTGTTCACACAGTGGTGTTACGTTATGTCCTCACATGCACTGTGTATTCCCAGTGATGATGTTTATCATCTCAGGGAAAGAGATCAAGACTATCATGTTGCTATATTGGGCAATGTCAAATTATGGTACAATTACATCAGTGGTCATGAGGTTAAGCTGGTAGCTGTAAGTGGCATTGTTGTTTATTAGTCTCACCCAGTCTAGGGGGGACAGGGTAGGAAACTTTCTCCCGGTGTTTCACCTCCTCTTTCTCCTTCAGGCTAATTACAACAGCTTTTGACAATTTTGAATATTCTTGAGTTGTTCAAGTCAGATGCTCTTGTTGCTGTGTCTTCTGAATGTGTCCCAGTTCTTGTTTAGGGTTACACAAAATTTATTCAAGAATATCACCCAGAGATCTGCCCTGAGGCTGGATCATGATGAGTGGCAGGGTGTGTTGGGGAGAGTATGGGCAAGTACCTAGGCCAGAGGTCACCTCCAGTGTTTTGGAATTTCACCCCTGAATCAGTGCAAAATCCTGACAAACTAGTAAAATATTTGGAAAAACTATGCTATCAGTCTGGTGATTCCAGAGAGACTCTAAGTCTCTCCATTTCCAAGTCATTGCAATGTGCTAGGGTCTGGTCCATAAATACTGAGCATTTTTCAACACTATTGAGTGCCCTCAAGGGGAATAGAAGGTCTCTGGATCTAAAAAACAGGCTAACACATGCTGCAGCTGAACCAGAGAACCAACCTGTGTCAGTATCAGTTGATCCTATGAGATAAAAGAAATACACCAAAAAAATCAGTTCCCTTAGTGAGGAATAAAGGTGAACCAGGGTCATAATGAAAACAGGAGGAAGAGAGAACTGGAGATAATAACCTGATCCCTATCCCTGAGTGAGCTGCAAGATACAGAGAATGATTTCAGCTGCCATCCAGGTGAGCAGATTACCTGGCTCCTTCAATGCTGGGATTATGGGGCCAGTAGTAGGGAAAGGAGGCCAAGCAGCTGGGATCCCTGACTGCTGTCAGGTGTGAAGGAAAGATATCCCTTCAAGGAAGATGTTGCATGTAACCGAGGCAAGTGGACCACCATGGAGACAGGTATGCGTTACCTGAGGGAATTAGCTGTTGTGGAGGTAATTTATAACAATCCAAATAACAAGCAGTTAGGTACCTACAGACCTAGATGAAGTCCAGTGCACATCACCCATGTGGCAGAAGTTTCTACAAAGTGTATCATCATTACATGATAACTCATTGGCAGTAATGCCCTGGAAAGAAGGCAAGGGTCAAATGCTGGGTGAATTGTCTGGCTAACTCTGGCAATATGAAGGAAGTCTCTCTTCCTCCTTACAGGCCTGCATCTTAGCTGTGGAGGAATTGTCCCAGGAGTTCCAGAAATTCAGAGATTGATATGTCCTAATCCTCACCTGTACAGGCCTGTATCTCAGCTATTAGGAGTGAGTACAACTCTGCTCAAGAGGGAGAGAATGTGGAAGATACACACCATAGGGTAACCTGTGTTTTTACCTGTGTGGCCACAGATAGGAAATGAGGAAATAGAATGGAATAACCACTGCGATCCTAGATGCACAGTATGTGAGTTGTAAGGGAAAGCAGGCACAAAAGGAGATTCTTCCAAGAAAAATGACACTTCAGTTTCCAGTGTGAAATTCCCCAGATGGAGTAGAAGGGTTGATCTTACTTCTGATCTTCTGGATGGGATTTCTGAGTTACTTTCACAAGGAGTGACTCTGATAAGGATTAGAGGGACCACACCTCTACACAGGTGGAGGAAAGGGATGGTGGAGTTTACTGGACTGTGTGGATCTGAGGGCCTGTCACGTCAGAGTCACAGGAGACTAAGGCTCTAGTGGACACCAGTGCACAGTGTACCATAATGCCATCAAGCTATAGAGGGGTCAAAACCATCTGTATTTCTGGGAAGACTGGGGTATCCCAAAAGCTGACTGTACTGGAAGTCTGGTTAGTTAACACTAGAGGATATGCCAATCAAGCTGGCTCTGCCCAATCAAAACTCCTATGTAGATGTTGTAGAAGGGGATAATAAAGTCCCTGTAGTGTGCATTAAGATTATGTTAGGGAAGATAATCCAGGTTAGTCTTGCTTCAGGCAAAGTGATGGAACTTGAACTCTCTTCAGCAACTGGCACCCAGCAGCTTCCTCAAGATCAACATCTTCAACCTGCAGACCATGAGCATGGGCCATGCCAGGTACACAAGCATGCAATAATCCAATGCTGTCTCTTGCCCCAAAAGACTGTTATGACAGAGCCTCAAAGACATGGTTTTAATTAACTCAACAGACATGTTAGAGAGATGGTCAAAGGGATTTAAATCTGTGTATATATGTATATATAGAGAGAGGACAGGAAGAGTAGTGGTAAATAGCTGGAAAATGTAGGATCTGGGCTTGATGTAGATGGTATAGAATAAGGGGCGGTTAATGTCCTGGGTTTGGTTAGGGCAGGGTTAATTTTCACTAGAATCTGTGAGGGGGGCACAGCCAGGGTAGCCTAACTGAACCAACCAAGGATACAGTCAATGCCATACTGGTGTCCTGCTCAGGGGGGCACACAGGTGGGTTCCAGGCCAAGCAGTGTATTCCAGGTGGAGAGCAGTTGTCCTGTACATCACTCTATATATAATTTCATTCATATTATTGTTATTACTATTGCTAATCTCTCTTTTTATTGTGCTATTAAACTGTCTTTATCTCAACCCATGTGAATTTTACCTTTTTGTCCTGATTATCCTTCCTGCCCCATCCCTCATCAGCATGAGGGGAGGAATAAACAAGTAGCCATGTTAAAGTAGATCAGTTAAACCACAACAAAAAGGAATTGTACTTACAGATAGTTTTTTTTTTTATTCTCTTCTGTGACAATTTTACAGAAAATGGAAATATTCTTTGAATTTAACTAGCTGTTGTGTTTTGGTAAACTTGGAAGTCAAAAGTTCTGGTAAGATCTTTCATAGTTCACACAAAACAAATAATTTTTATTTCTTTATTTGTTGCAGAAAATGGACACCTGACTGAAGAACATAAATCACCCTGGAAGAAGTTACTTCCATCTGAGCTTTATGTGAGCAACACCATCCTAGGAGGAGGTGAAGGAGGATGAACCAACAGCCTTCTTAGCTGTACAATGGGGACTCCAGGTGACGACATGGCTTCAGTGGAGCAGAATGCCTCCTTGAACCCTCTGTGCTTTGAGTGTGGCCAGCAACACTGGACCAGGGAGAACCACCTCTACAACTACCAGAACGAAGTGGATGATGACTTGGTCTGCCACATTTGCCTTCAGCCCTTGTTGCAGCCATTAGATACTCCCTGTGGGCACACTTTCTGCTACAAGTGCCTAAGGAACTTTCTGCAGGAGAAGGATTTCTGCCCACTGGATCGAAAAAGACTTCATTTTAAACTCTGCAAAAAATCCAGCATTCTTGTTCATAAACTGTTAGACAAGCTCTTTGTTTTGTGCCCCTTCTCTTCTGTGTGTCAGGATGTCATGCAGCGATGTGACCTGGCAGCACATCTCAAAAACAGGTGAGTGATGCAGATGCTTTCATTGCATGTTCCTTACACAGGAAGGCCAGTCCATGAAGCAGTAGAAATTATGGGCAGGAGTGGAGAAAGGATTGGTGGTGGTTTTTAAATTCACAGTAGGAGAATGGTCAATCTGTAAACTGCACAACTAGAGCACTGGATCCTGTTCTGGGCATTACACCAGTAGGCTTAGAATCATAGAATATTTTGGGTTTGAAGGGACCTCTAAAGGCCATCTAGTCCAACACCCCTGCAGTGAGTAGGGACATTCTCAATTAGATCAGGTTGCTCAGAACCCCATCAGACCTGACCTTGAATGTCTTCAGGGATGGGGCCTCCACCACCTCCCTAGGCAACCAGTTCTCATGTTCCACTACCCTTAAAGTAAATAATTTTTTTCCTAATGCCCAATCTAAACCTATTCAGAGTTCTCTAGTTTAAAACCATTTCCCCTTGTCTTATCACTACATGCGTTTTTAAAGAGCCCCTCCCCAGCCTTCTTCTAGGCCCCTTTCAGGTACTGGGAGGCCACTACAAGGTCTCCCTGGAATAGTGAAGAACACTTGGAAACAGTCATGAGGAGAATGACTCATTGGAGGTTTCAAAAACATGAGTTAGCAGGAACAGTTAAAGAAAACATAGGTTGCTTATGTAGGAGAAAAAAGGCTGAGAGAGGGGAAAAACTACCTCTCTGTCTGCAAAGAGGAAGGAAATGGTGGAATAGGAACAAAGGAGACTTAGTTCAGGTTTTAGGAAAAAAAAGAAAGCTTTATAATGGTCAGGCACTGGCATATATTGCTTAAGTGGTGGTTGTTTCTTCCTTACTTTCAGGAGCATTTAAGAACATGTAAAAATGGCACAATTGATTTCTGGTTTATTTTGAACTGTTAATAGTTTTATAGTGCTTCAGCTTTATGCTGTTCTCCCCTAAATATTTAAATATTGAAAGGCAGCAATGAGAGAAAGATGGAAATAAAATTATTATGTGGTTGGACCAAATGATCCCTGTGGTCCTTTCCAACCCAATCTTCAATGATTCAGTTATCATATGCAAATAGAATGATACTTCTTATTGTGCAGACTAGTGCACTTTGTTTTTCCAGCAGAGGAATTGCCTTTATACTGTGGGTGCAGTACCCTGGTATGTGAGGGCATTTCATTCTTCTCCATAAGGCAATGCCATTTTCCTAACAGAAAAAATGTTAAATTTGTTTTGAGGGGTATGTTTGTGACTTCTTTCGTTTTCCTCTATAGGTTGGAGAATATTAAACAGAGGAGGTTTTTTAATTACATGAGTCATTAACAAAATCTTGGACATATAATTTAAGTTAAAGCTAAAATACAGTGGAATTAATGAGTCAGGGCTAAAACAGTACTATGCATATGCCAACTAACTTTAAACTGTTTTATGAAATTATTAGAAAAGTATATTGAAGAACTGCATAGAGAAGGAAATTAAGTATTGAAAAGAAATTAAGTATTGAAAAGAAAATTCACCATTCAGGTGAATTGCATCTGCTACCAGAAAATAGAAAATATACCTGTCTACAACTCAATGTTATTTGAAAATCTGTGTTCATTTTGCAGAGAAAGGTTTCAGAAATGTGTGTAACTGTCCCTGCAAAAAAGCATAAACCCAGATGAATAAGCACTGCACATACCCATGGGACAGAGAAAAGGCACTAGGGAAACACAGTTCAGTATGTGGGTGTTTCTGGCAGGAGAGTTCATAAAAACAAGCATATTGTTTGGTGACTCTTCACAGAAATGTGTGGTACAAGCCCTAACTCTTCTGGTCTCTTGGTCATCAACTGAGATGAGATCGTTTTGTTTCCATTCCTTCATCACAGGTTTTGTTCTTACCTGCTTTGCTTTCTTTCAATGTGATAACTTTTGTTGTTTTGGTTGGGTTTTTTTTTAAACCAGGCTGCAAAAAAACTTCAGCAACTGCCTATTTCATAACAATCTTTCATGGTAGTCTTACCTGTGCTGGCTCTTTGGGCAAAGAGCACTCCAAATTGGGATTGTAAACCCTGGGCCCAGAGGGAGGGACAGTGGTGGTTGTGATGGGATGGGGAGAGGTTTCCTTTCCTGTTGTCCTCCTCAAAAGGAGTGTGGTTTTAGCTGTGTGCCTCCTCCACCTGCCCTCAGTTTGGTCCAGTGACATTGGTGGCCATCTGGATGAAAAGGTTCATTTGAGAGGTGCATGGGTCTACAGTATGAACCTTGTGAGCAAGGACAAGGAAGAGGCTGAGCTGCTGATGCCCACTTTGCCTCAGTTTTTGTCAGCAATGCCAGTTGCTACCTGAGGGTCCAACTCCCTTATTTGGAAGATGGGGATGGGGAGCAGAATGCAGCCCCTGTAATTTGGGAGGAAATTATCCTGACCTGTTGTGCCACATAGATGTCTATGGGACCAGATGGGATCTACCCAAGGGTACTAAAGGAGCTGACAGAAGTGCTTACCAAGCCACTCTCTGTTATTTATCAGCAGTCCTGGCTAACTGGGGAGGTCCCAGTTCACTGGAAGCTAGCAAATGTGACTCCCATCTGCCAGAAGGGCTGAAAGGATGAGGAGGGAGACAGTCTCTTCTCCCTGGTGATGTGTGACAGGACCAGAGGGAATGGATGCAAGCTGCACCAGGGGAGGTTTAGTCAGGATATTAGGAAACATTTCTTCACTGAATAGGTTATCAAACCTTAAAATGGTTTATGCAGGGTAGTGGTGGAGTCACCATCCCTGGAGACATTTAAATGGTGTGTGGACCTGGTGCTCAGGGTCATGGTTTAGTGCTGAGCTTGTAGTATTGGGTCCAAGGTTGGACTAGATAGTCTGCAAGGTCTCTTCCAACTGAAGAGATTCTGTGATTCTTTCCAGGTTTCAGTCTTTGTCTGTTTGGAGGCTCTTGGAGACCATCTTCAGTACCATTGCAGAGGAGTTTGGTTGGGAGTCAGGAGTGGTGTGGGTGTGTGTGCAAGCAAGTGCTCCACAGAGAAGGGGAAGAGAGAAGCCACTGCCTGCCTTGGAAATAGTTTGTTCACATGTTTATTTCTAGTATACCCTTCTTTCTTCCACACATCCTGAAGGCTTCTGGGGATTTGGAGCCTGACCTTGGGTGTGCAGCAGCACTAGGGACTGCAGTGAGCCTGAAGTTGCCTGGATTTTATTGGTTGTTGTACCCACAGCATGAATGTATCCATATGCAGTATCCCTGTGAGGGAGGTACAGGGACACATGAGGAGCCTTTCTCTATAGTTGTTCTTGCTTTTTAAATTTCTCTACACAGCATCCATGTTAGTTTAGGCTTTTGGTTGTTTAGGCATGTAAAATATGATCTAAATGATGACTTTAGAGTGGTGAGGAAGCCTGTTTGTTTGATTTATAATCTTAATAATACACTGATTGGATTTTAATAAAAGACAAAATGCTAGCAAGGCTCCTGCTGCATATTTGGTTAACATCCTGGTTCCCCACTGTCCTATCCTTTACTTCGTCAGTCCATTTTCCTTGGTTGGTTCCTCTTTGAATGATATTAGGGCTGCTTACAAAAGGGCTATGTAATTTGTTTGTACATGGAACACTAGGTATGCTCTCTTTAGTTACATATGAAATATTCATTTACTTAGGTTATTATGAAGACTGAGTGAGCTGAGTCACTAGCTTTTCCTGTTTGTCGTCTGGAAAAAAAGCTTTCAGCTGTAGAAGGCTGCTCATTTTCTATCCCTTCTGTTGTCTTGGGATGCTGATACACATTTTGAGTTTATGGTGATTTACAGTTTTCAATTAAGTTTCTTTGCAAACATCTGTACACCTGTAAATTATCATTGCCAACATATACAATGGCAGCAGCTGCCTAATTTGAATTTGATTTTATATAGATGAGCGAATATAGTAAAATTCTACTACTTATCATTAAATGTAGGAAAGAAAAAAAAAATCAGTATTATAATTTTCAGCACATATTAGTGTACCAGTCTGAACAGGTCCTTACATTAGCTAGTTTGTATTTCTGAGAAATGCAGTCTATTTAGTTAGTTTTCACTGTCTGAAAAACATTCATACTCAGGTTCTCCGGGGTTGTTTTAACCAGCCACATTGAAGCATAAAAGCTGGAAGAAAATGTCATCACATCCATCAGCCACCTTGCAGTGTAAGGTTACTGAAAGCTGCTCCAACAAGGAGGTGAGAGGCATGAGACACACTTCGAGGTCACTAATCACACTCCATGATACTTCATTGCATAAAGAAAATATTCTTGATTTATTAGTCTTTCAGTTTCATTACATTCACTCAGGAGCTGTGGTTAAACTCAATGCACATAATCTGATTTAGAGGAAAAAAATATGAGTGATGCTGAGTTGTACTCTTTTTCCCAGTCACTTGGTAGGTATGGAAAACTTGTTTATGTTTAGGAAAGTAGGTGTCAATTCCAGTTCTAAATATCAAAGATAAATTTATTGGAAGGAAATCTGACTGAAAAAAAAAAGATATGGAGCTTTTCAATGTATGGTTTTAATTCAGTTGATTCTTATGGATTAATCAGACATGAAGCAATTCCATTGTATATAAACATACTCTGACATTTGTACAACTTTCTAATAACAAAGTTAGGTGTTGTGTTTATGTGGTGGTGTAGAGTTGGGCTTCAGTTTCCCCTCCTGTGGCAGTGGAGGTTCTGTTGGGTGGAGACATTTTTCCAAACACTGTAATGTTGAGGCTGACACTCAAGCCAATTTTATGTCAATTAAGTTTGAATTTTATATAGGATCATATTTTCTAGAAATGTAAAAATTATTGAGCCATTCATTGTGTGTCAGTCAGCAGGCTTAGTATATGGATTTAGAGTAAGAAGATCCATGGGAAAATTAGTGGTATAGATGCAGAATTTTGTCACTCAAATCTTAGCAAGCCCAGTTATTTTGATGTTTATGATAGCACTGCTGAGTCCTGTTCTTCCCATCTGGTCCTGTGTTAGCTTCAAGCACTGTCCTTACCCTGCTCTTTGTAGCACCAGGAGAAGTGAAGAGGATCTGTAGGATTTAACCCTCTTTTGGCAGGTCTTTTTCTTACACCTGAGTAAGTTGATATGCCACAGACCTGGAGTTTCTCCATTCCCTGTGGACTCTCTCTGTTGCTGGAAAGGTGAATGGTCTTTCTGTGATTGTTCTCTGCTCTGAAGCTGCTTTTTCCTGTAGGCTCCTCAGATCATTCAGCGAGTGTGAGAGAGAAGTGTGCAACAAAAAAAGACACCTTTTTCCTTCTCTAATTCCCAAACCTAGATAACAAATGGTGCCTCATTTTCATTCATGTCTTGGTTTATTTTTCTTCTTTTCTTCCTGTTAAAATTAAACCCAAGACCCAAACATTTAACTTTCTAAACCAGCACTGTGTTTTACTCTGAATTGCAGCTGTAAATCTTGCCAGCATGACTGTTTAAGGTCACTTTGCTGGCAAAGTTTTATGAGCAATAGCAAAGGCATTTGGGCTGCCTCTCAGCAGCCTTTGCTTAAATTCAGTTCCTGCTTGGAAAATGATTTAGTGCAACTGGTTTGAGGCTATTGATGTGTTTCTTTTTATCAAACCTCTAGACTAGGCTGATGGCATAAGTTACAATGAAATCTTTAAGTAGTCAGTGAGCAAATTTGTTTTTCAAGATTTTTCTCTCATTCCATGGAATACATTGTAATCTACATCTTAATTTTGTATGAAAGGTATTTTTATCTACAGACATATTGCTGCTACTGCTCCAAGAAGTCAGCTTTTGAATGAGAAACCCAGCAGACTTGGCTGTGAAAGAAAAAAAAAAAAAAAAGAAAAAGAAAAACCCAAACCAACCAAACAAAAACAAACCAACAACCAAAAAAAAATTCCAACAAAAAAACCACCAAACAAACAACCACACACCACCCAGAAAAACACCATTTCCTTCTCTGCTATGGATTAAGAGAGGTTGAAGGCAAAAGCTATGCTTTGTCACCTTCCAGCACTGAGTAAAAGCTGATGCTGAAGAGAGGAGGGAGTAGATGACTACAAGCAGAAGCTCACTTTACATCCAAAGAACAACTGCCCTTCAAGTTTCCCAGTAAATAACATCACTCAGTTGCTTTAGCTGATTGTTTCAATACCTCTAGATTTGAGTGTCTCAATTCATGAAAGAAAAGAAATATTTTCTGGAAATTATAAAAATCATTCCTGCCTTCTTGCTCCTAGCTGAGATATTCTGGCATTGCAGATAGATATGAAATGCTGCTCCTGTAAAGCACAACTCAGTCTCATTTCAGGCCTTATTTATGCAATTTGTTGTATGAGAATGGAATCCTGTACCCATAAAAATGCTCATTTTGATCCCAAGATGCCCATCTGTGTACATAACTCATTACAAGATTTAGCCCAAAATGGTTTTAATCCCAGATATTTTGCAAAAATGTTATTAGTGAAGGTGTGCACTTTTAGAGATTTATTGTCACTTGTTAACTGTTACGAGTGCTGTATGCTTTTGCTGTTTGTGAATAATACATTTCTAGTGCAGATAAAAATGTTTAATGTTGCAAGTGAAAATGAAAAAACTCCCCCTAAACGTGCTTCAATGCAAACCCTGGGCTTTGCTGCTTGGTAAGTGACATACCATGTTTAAAGAACTAGGAACTGACATCCCATTAATTAATGTCTCCATCAGACAAGTACTTTCCTGATAATGCATTTGCACTAAACCAGGCTGAAAATTGTAGACTATTACTGGTTAATATGGGAAAAAATCTGGTTTGTTCTTTTTCCATTTTTTTTACCTTGTAGAGTGCTGCACAAAAGGGATTCTGAGAGCTGAATATGTCTGCTCAGAAGGTTGCTTACATTTTTTTTATTAGCCTTTGAAATGATAATTAAATATCATTGGCAAAACTAAACTCAAATCTATTTATATTTCACATGACAACTTTCATCAGCTGCTGGGTTAACAACGGGGGGAATGTGCTCTGATGGAGGGTGGAGGTGGCCCTGGCTGTTGTTTGAAAGGAACTGACAAAAAGAGGACATTTTCAGGTGTTAATTTGTTCTGTCCTGGTTTGATATAGTGTAAAAAAAATAAGAAATTCCAAGGTATGCTTTGCCATCTATAGCAGGTCCTTTGGGATCCATTGGCCTTATGAGCTTGCTGAATAAGAATATACACACCAGTGTCTTATTAGAAATGATACCTAAGGAAGTATCTGGTCCACAGAATTAGTCCATTAAGGCTGAACCCTTCCATTCAAGCTCAATGGGAGTGAAGCAAGCATAGTCCTCTGACTGTGTCTGTTTTGAGCTGTTAATTCATCTCTGATGAAAGATCACCTCTTCTGTAGTTAGAACAATTCAGGGACAGCAAGGACATACAGCTTGAAGTGGCTTTGTCTTAAACTCTTGGGGTTTGGTGTGGGGTATCACATCTGTCAGAGCTCCCAGTAGACAAAAAGTTTCTTCTGCAAGATCATTGTCCCTTTGCTGTGTTGCTGTAGAAGGGAGTGATGTTGGAGATGGGTCCTTTTTTTTTTTTTCCAGTGATAAAATTTTGGTGAGTGTGAGACTAACATACCAAGTTAAAGTATTTAGAAATTTTGAGGAAAGACATTGCATCTTTCCTTTCTTGGCCTTTGGGGATTCTTGGTTTGATGATTGTGTTGTGAAACAACAATGATAAAACTTCCTGCTGAATTTCATCTCTGTGTATCTCTGGCTACTAGAATAAATTGAGACTGCACAGTTTTCTTTAGCTGATCAGCCCCACTATGCCAGTGACTTTATGTTGTAAATATCACCTAGGAAAAACCAAACAGGGTTCTGTGCTGTCAATAAAATCAGAAGAAGGTTTTCACAAAGCAAAACCTTTCAAGTAATTTTCATCTTCTGTGCTTACACTTACTTAACTTTGAAGAGTAAGGTTACCAGCCTTGGAAAAATAATATTCTTCTTGCATTAAGAATAATAGGACCTCACAAAAGTGAGTTTATTGTGATAAGTGCCAAATGCTGATGGAACATTGTTACATGAAAGTAAAAAATTAAACCTCCTGTGTGGAAGTCACAAAAAAAGGGAGGCAAGAGGAGAATGAAACACCTGCTGATTCAAGAGGAGATGTTGAGAAAAGCTGTTATTTTTGCTAAACTTCTCATATGAACTCCTAGAAAAGCATATTTTTTTTTAATATATTTTAACACTTAGGTTGCAATATAGGCTAAATTTTCATCTCTTTCCTCCTCCGAATAACTCCAGGAAAATGTGGTGCTTTGTTCTTTTGGCCTACTAAGGGGAGATTGCTTCCATTGAGTCTCCAAATGTGTCTGTGAATGGGGCTTCTCTTGGGGGAATTCAATGTCAGTCCTGTTTAATCTTTTCAGGAAGGTTACCTTCCAGAAACTGGAATGTACATAACAGAATAAGTCTACATTCAGAAGGTGTAACAGCATATTTTGTTCACGGCCAAAAAAAAAGCACAGTAGAAGTTTTGTGAAGATGTTTTGGGGCTCTGTCCACTAAAAACATATTTTGGCCTTAAAATCCTATGTGTTTAGTAATTTTTAGGTTAGTTTAAAGCTGGGGCTTTGAAGAAGACCGATTTCATTTCATGGAGTACTTGGGCATTGCTACAAACATTGCTGCAAGCTTGAAGCATGTTACAAACATTTTCTTCACAGGTGTCCTGGGGCTTCTCATCGAAGGGTTGCTCTGGAGAGAAGTAAAACAAGCAAACTGCAAGCAGAAGCAGAGGGTGAGAGTGGTCCTGGTGCGACAGAGCAGCCTAGCAGTTTATCTTCAGATGCTGATCAGGGAATAGTGCCATCTGAGCAGAGCTTCACCTCACCTACCCCGCCTGCGTGGACAGATGAGCCCAGCATCGACAATCCGCCTTTTGAGGAGAGCACAGTAGCAGACAGTATGTCATCACTTATCTTCTCAAGTCTCTTTTATCAGATGTGGAAACATTTGTGGTGTCAAAGCTTGTCTCCTGCCAACCGTGAATGCATGTTTTTTTTTATTTTCTGCTCTTTTTCTCTTGTGGTTCCTGGAGAAATATTAGTGGGTTTGGGTTATGTGCAAATGAACAACTGGAATAAGGTCACAGTTAGGAAGGAAAGACGTCTCTCCCCAGTGCCTGCTAGGTATATCATGGTGGTGTATTATCATGTATCATTTCATGGTTCATGTTACTTAACTAGTAGCACTGGCTTTCTCAGCAAGTCAGAAGGGGTGTATTTTCTTTAAAATTAACAAAAGTTGTTTTCTGAGGTGAGAATTCTTTTCCCTTCTTCCCCCTTATCCGGATCAATGGCCTTCTCACACACGGAGTGCTGCCCTGCTTGGATGAAAAGGCAGCTGAGCAGCTCCTACATCCATCTGCACCAAACGAGTAGTAACATCTCTAGCATCTGGGATTTTAGAGAGGAAGCACTGAGCCTTACCTCATTGGAAGGTGGTCTTGTCCCCTTTCTTCTTTGTACGGGCTATCTTTTAGCTTCCTCCTTTTTCCACTTTAGTTGTCTCCATGTTTGCTTCAGAAATGGTCTCCTTCTCTTGACTCAGTAACCCAGTGGCAGCTCCTAGTGCAATTGTGAGACCAACTAACAAAGAAGCATGACCAAGTCACGTTTTGTGGGCTAAGCCCCAAATCACATTTTTATCATCATCATCAAATGTGGAATACACAAGTGATCAAATTGGAAATGAAGGGTATGAAATTTATTAAAAAGGACAGGATCCAAAGGGTTCAAAATATCCTTTTCCAATAATATATCCCACTTCAAGAAGCATGGATGCTACTCAGTTTTAGAGAACTGTTTCTATCAAGCTAGGTGTTACAACAAGTAGTGGAACTAATTCAATTGCTCTTGTTTTGTTTATTGTTTAAACCGTTGTCGCATGACCTGCCTACATTGTCATTTGGTGATTTGATTTATTGAAAGTGAATGGAGGTATAAAGGATGTTAATCATCTTTCTTCTTATAAAATAATTGGCAGCAAATCAACAGCCACCTACCTTGCCTGAAGGAGAGATCACCACAATTGAAATTCATCGGTCCAATCCTTATATTGAACTAGGAATTAGCATAGTGGGTGGCAATGAAACGCCTTTGATCAACATTGTCATTCAGGAGGTTTATCGAGATGGGATCATTGCCAGAGATGGAAGACTTCTTGCTGGAGACCAAATACTTCAAGTATGGAACCTAATTATGTATTCTGTCTGCTTGCTTTCCATTCACTCCTTGCAGAACTGCCTGTTAAATGAGATGGGACATTTTCCTTGTCAGACTACGTTGTGTAAATGTTAGCTTTGCAATTATCAGTTGGAAGGCAAATTAATATTCAGATCAGAGCCTGTTGTTCTAGCACTTTTGGCTGTGATGCTTTCTATTATTTGTGGGGCCAGTCCCTGGAATTGTTTTTCCTCCTTAGCATCTCTTATCAGTGTTTAAAATATTATTTTTCTGGTTTTAATTGTTGGTCTTAAACTCAACTTTATGTACGCTTTCTGAAGGTTACTTCCAAGGTTATTTCTGTCTAACAAGTTGGCATAATTTGTCCTATGTAAAAATCAATTTTTGGTTTGTAAGGCTGACTTCATCTCAACTGTTATTTTAATATGATTTCAGTGTTACCTTCAGTAGCTTAGGCAGTTGACCCACATCATTAAAATGGCACTGAGTTCTACATAAAAAAGACAGTCCTCCAGCTTTTTTATATTTATTTCAGGTGGAATGATTAAAAAGAGGTTACCATCATTTCAAAATGATTTTGGTAACAATGTTTGCTTTTTGACCTGATAGTCTAAGATCAATCCAAAAGTACTATCAGCCTTTTTCATTTTGCTTTTTTGAAATCAAGCCCATAGAAGTAGATTAAATACTGTAGTTACCCTTGGAACTAAATTAGTTTGCACTTCAGAAAATAAAGTCCGTTTTCAGAGATGTGCCTTTTTGCTCTCTTGGAGTGTTAGCATAGTGGCTGGCCAAGAAAGAAACATAAGAGGTTTCCAAAATGTTTCTTTTTTAACAAGCAGTTGCAGATACTGATTGAGAGCTGTCTAATTTATTTTGATACTCGAGGGCTCTCCTTGGTTGTCAGAATAGGAGGCTTGAGCTCCACTAAAGCTTTGAAAATCCTAGCTGTTTGGGCAGGTGTCAGCTATAGTTCCCAAAGCTGTAAGTGGCAATAAATTGACTATAAATAGGATTTATAAGCTGCAGTGACCCTTCCCTATCAGTGTGCAGGCAGTGGGGCTCTTAGAATATAGGGAGGTGTTTATCATAGAATGGTTAGGGCTGGAAGGGGCCTCCAAAGGCCATCTAGTCCAGCCCCCCTGCAGTGAGCAGGGATACCCTCAACTAGACCAGGCTGCTCAGAGCCTTGGCCATCATCACCTTGAATCACCAGAGATGGGGCCTCAGCCACCTCCCTGGGCAGCCTATTCCACTGTTCTACCACCCTCAAGGTAAAGTACTTCTTCCTGATATCTAGTCTAAATCTACTCTAATTTAAACCCTTACCCCTCGTCCTTTCACTACAGGCCCTTGTAAACAGCCCCTCTCCAGCCTTCCTGTAGGCCCCCTTCAGGTACTGGCAGGTGGCTATAAGATCGCCCCAGAGCCTTCTCTTCTCCAGGCTGAACAACCCCAGCTTCCTCAGCCTGTGCTCATAAGGGAGGTGTTTCAACCCTCTGATCATCTTTGTTGCCCTCCTCTGGACCTGCTCCATCAGGTCCATGTCTGCCCTGTGTTGAGGATCCCTCTTTCACACCAAGCAAGAGGTACAGGTGGTAAAAGCCAAATTTTTTGGAAGGTAAAATATCTTTTTTGCTCTGAATTTACCTGTGTGGGTACTGAGCTGTTGTGTTACAGTGGCCAGGCTTGGTCTCTGCTGACTGTAATGTAAGTGCAGAGTTAGATGCAGCTTAGTGTGAACTCTTCAGGCAGGAATTTCTAAAAAGGCCTTCCAATGCTTTTATGAGTATTAAAAGACTAAAAGAAAGCCAGAAAGGGCTGTGAGGTGAAACTCAGCATTTTCCTGCCCACTCAAACAGAAAGCATTACCCTTTTAAGATTTGAGGGAACAGCTTTTAGTAACAGCTACATAAATGCATATGTTGTCTGCAAGGTATAGGTAGGTGCCTAACATTTTCAAAGGGCTTATAAATTGTCCCTTTTTTGTGCTGAACTGTGTAATTAATGTAAAACATGTCCTAATGAGAATCTCTTTCCCCAAGAAATGCTAAGGTTATTTTATTCTGAAATTGTGAAATGTCCTGTAGAAATAATTTCATTTTACTGCATATATTCTTCTGTGCCCTTTGAATGCTTCCATATTTTATGTATTTACTTTAGCTAGCAACATCTAAAAATAAAACTAGATTTAATTTAAGGGCTCTGACAGATGAGCCCCAGTGGATTTTGCTGGTGGCAGCTCTAAGTGTTACTTCTCCTAGCTATGCTTCCTTTCCCTCTGCCCAAGGTTACAGCCTGTCTGGGAGCAGTAGCAGACCAGGACACACCCGTGATTCAGTGTCTGAGCTCACAGTGCAGCTGGGAGTGGTGGCTTTGTACTGGGCATCGGGCTGGATGATGGAGGTGGCCCATGAAACCACTATGGCCAAATGGTTTGGGATTGACCTCTCAGAACCCCTCAGATGCATGATGTAAATGTGGCAGCTGTTGTCCATAGATTTCTGTGTCCTTTCTATTTTTTAATTTTTTTTAAGCATTAGTATTGCTGTTAGATGGTGGGAAGCTGCAAGTTTATATTTTTATTTATTTAGGTTGTAATGGGGAACATTAAAGGGTTTCAGTAAGGCAGGTCAGTATAGTCCATTTGGTGTTAACTTCTGTCTGCTGAAATTATGGGGCAGAGGTTCCTCCATCAGGGAATAACAGTATGTACTAAGGATAAAGTTTTAGTGTTAACTTTGAACCCTTCCTTACAGAGCAAGATAATTTTTGTTGGGTTTTTTTTTTTTTATTGTACTTCTGTTTTCTGCCAAATCTCATACCACTGTCATTTATTATCTTAACTTTATAGTGCAAGAAAAAGATTAATGATCTTTTTATCAGTGGCCAACATAACAAACTCAATTCCTATTTATAGGGAGGGAAGGTTTTCATCTTTTTTTTATTTACAACTGAATTTTGAGTGATAGAGGTTATGAGTTTGAACCTTGGATATAGTTTGGTGGAAAAGTTGGTGGAAAATCTAAGTTCACATTAAGACTAGTACAACCACCTTCTACTGTATTAATGAAAAAAAATTCATTACTTTGGATTTCAAGTTTTTTTCTTCACATCATGGAAGTACTGCATATTGTTAGACATAAGCTTTCTTCAGAAATTTGGATGTATTATTTTTGTAGCTATTATTTTAAAGATTTAAGTGATGCTTGACTTGACACTGAAAGCACATACAAAGTTCTTATCCTGGAGACAAAACAGTGTAAAGATCTAAGGAAGACAACTGTAGGAGACTGGAAGAACAAAAACCCTGACTATGATGACAGGGGGTGTTCACTGTTAAGAGACATGTCATCAGTTTTCTGGGAAAAGCCCTCAAGTTGCACCAGGGGAGTTCTAGATTGGATATTAGCAAAAAATTATTCACCAAAAATGTTATCAAGCACTGGAACAGGCAGCTTGGGAACGTGGTTAAGTCACCATCCCAGAGGTATTCGAAAGATGTGTAGATGTTGTACTTAGGAACATGGTTTAATGGTGGGCTTTGCACTGTTAGGTTAATGGTTGGATGCAATGAACTTAAGGGTCTCCTCCAACCTAAAAAGAAGTTTGTTGATTGAGCAGCCAAAGTGAGTTTTCAGGAAAGGATGGAAGGTCAGGAGAGGAAGTCTGGTAAGGTCAGTTACATGGGTTGCTTCAAGGTCAGTGTTGCAGTGAGTTCGGAGTCAAGTTCTGAAAGAACTTTTATTTCCATTACCAGGAACAAACGAACACGTGAAAATAGCACTCTGATTTTGTTCATTGCTGTTCTGCAGGTCAATAGCTTCGACATAAGCAACGTGTCTCACAACCACGCTCGAGCTGTGCTTTCCCAGCCTTGCTCAGTGCTGCACCTCACCGTGCTGAGAGAGAGGCGCTTTGGCAGCCGCACACACAACCACGCGGACGGCAGCAGCTCCCTGCGGGATGACAGCTTTCAAGTGACGCTTCACAAGCGCGACTCCAGCGAGCAGCTTGGCATTAAACTGGTGCGCAGGACAGATGAGCCAGGAGTTTTCATTCTTGACCTTTTGGAAGGGGGGTTGGCCGCTCAGGACGGCAGGCTCTGCAGCAACGACCGCGTCCTTGCAATTAACGGGCATGACTTGAAGCACGGGACACCTGAGCTTGCTGCTCAGGTTATACAGGTAGTTTGCATTCCCTACCTGAGTCCTTAGCTCAGATTTATTTCTTGGGCAAAGCTTAGGGTAGAGGCCGTCCTGGAGAGAACTAAAAGCCTGCAGCGATGCAGTTTGCCGTGATTTATGTTCTGCAAGTAATAGTGCAAAACAGGGCCTGCTTTGGCATCTAGCAGATGAACTTCACCTCCTCAGATTAGTCTTCCCTGGCATACAGCCTGAAGATTAGAAGGCTGCTCATGTGAGGAAGGAGAGTAGTACCATGTAGCCTACTGCTTAGCAGAAAACAACAACAAAGATTATATTTATGTAGGTCCATATGTAGTATGTATGTAGTTTTAGTCTCTCAGTAAGCTCTATAAAGCTTTGTTTTGTATTGTTTTCACTGTGCATGGAATAGGGGTTAAAACAGGAAAGTGATTTGTCAGACTTCATAGAGGCAACAGGTAGCAACTGGGAAATAAAAAACAGGTCATCCACAAGTCAGTGGATGTTTTGTTTTACCACAGTGTGGTAGAACTGATTTTCTGAGTGTTCAAGGAAGGGCTGTTCCCAATGTTTGGCTCTGTTCTGGAAACAAATATTACCCAAAGCTTGATGCAGGCTGACATATGACCCTGCCCTGTTCACACAGGAAAACCTTTACTCCATGCCTTTTTCCCAGTCTGCAAGGAAACAGCTGCAGCACATTCCTCCTTCCTGCTGATGGGATGTCAGTGAAAAATCACTCTGTTTTTAGGAAAGCTGAAATAGATCAGTAGTAGGTTCTTGCAGTCTAGTGCAGTCATCTTTGCTTAACCCAACACCACAATGAGAACTCCAGTACAAATGAGTAGTAAAGATTTGTTTTAGGAATCATTTCAAGATCTTCCCTTGCAATTAAATGAAAACAAAAACAATCTTGGGAATTGTAATTTCAGTTTCCCAGGTTTTGGTTACAGTAAAATTGTCAGAATTCTACACTTGGTAACTTTTATCTATTGAGATGTGGTTTTGTGACAATAGAAGGAGTTTTGCTTAACAACGGGTAACTGTGTCTCCTGATACTCTTTAAACTCCAGAATTTCATGGTCTGCTCATATGTAATGTCTTTCTGAAGATCTCTTTGGGAAGTACCAGAGGGGTTCAGAACTTTTAACTAAAATCTGCAGACCCTGGAGCCATCACATGGGCATTTATTTCTTTTATTGCTATGTGTTGCAGAATTTTGCAGAGGGTGCAAATGAAATTGGGTGATTTTTCATGTCTGAAGCTTCATAACACAAAGTGAGAAACAGTCCTTTTGGCAAAGGATTTCCAGCTGATGTAAATGTAACATCAGAGGCAAAGGAGGAGTGTTAATATCCTCCCCCATTCTGGGGGAAATTTCAGCAAGAAGCAAGTAAGGGGCTGTGCAGTCTAAGCAGTTTGTAGCACCCCCAGGAAATGGAAGACAAGTTCTGCTGTTGTGTTGTTTCATTTTTCATTATATGTTTTCCTCCATCTCTGCTAATAGTCAATATCCTGTCAACTTTATTACTTTGTTTTATATATTTGACAGGCTAGTGGGGAAAGAGTGAACTTGATCATCTCTAGACCCCTGAAGTCACAGACGGTCAGTATTATCCGAGACACGGGGACTCATAACAGCAACTCACACCAACACCAGTCCCAGCAGTTGTTTCACAGCAGAGCCAACTCACACAAGGTTGGTGTTTCTCTTTCTAAGAGGTCTAAATACAGTTTTTAGTATTGTGATGATCTAAGTTGATAATAAGACAAGATTTGAAGAAGGTGTTATATCTTCTTTTATACCTACTTGGTTGGGTTTTTTTCACAAGCTGACTTCCAAGTATTCAAGTCTCACATCTTATCTGGAGTGGAAACAAAAGATATGCAACAACTTTTCAGTACTGTTTTGGATTTTCTAACTGCAGTAAAAGAAGCAAAGCTGTAGTTATTAGACCTTGTCTGAGACAGTGGCTCGTGTGTTACTGCTGGATGGGAATGCTGTCATTCAAGAATGTTTTTTGATGCTGCTATGCTGGATGCAACCAGCAAGGATGGGAAGATGTGGTGCACACCATCCAGCATATATAAGAGCATGTTGGAAGTATGTGTCATCTCCTGCATGAGTCAGCTGTAGTGGCAGCAAGACTGCTGTGTTCTTCAGAATCAAGCAGGGAAAGTCAGAATGAAGAGATTTTCATGAATCTAGTGCTAGAAATAAAGCCTGTGCTTGAGATGTTCTTATAGTTAGAAAAATATTACTTCTCACTGTTGTGAAGTTGATTTTGTGAAATAATTGTCATGTTAACCATGTCAACTGAGCCCTCTTTTCTCCCATGCACTCTCTTGTCATCAATATTTAGTGTCATACTGCTGATGGAAGATTTTACAGATTGTTGATCATATTTTCTGCTAAAAGTTTGGGTAATTTCAGAAAAGAACAAGTTAGGCTCTAGGAAGCTCTGTTTTCTCCTGAGGGACAAAAGTGAGACTTCTGCATACAGATGATATTTGCCCCAATGTTAGGCCATATCAACACAATGATTACAGCTCATCTCTATCAAAGCTTGAACTTCTCATATGCCAGCACAGGTTGTGTTCATATCACATTTCCAACGTTGATCTGTTGGCTGAGTTATTTTCCCTCATGTAGTAAATACCACCTGTAGACTCTTTCAAATGGGAAGTCCCATGTAACTGTAAGTGGACATTTCCCATGTTTCATACCATTTATCTTTGCCTCTCATTAAAACTGGAAGACTAAGACTTAAGAAGGAGCTGTCATGTACAAGCTATGGCATGTATATGTATAGCTACATGTGTGTAGTATGTGAGGAGCAGAGGGAGTCAGGAGGATGTGGTATTGGAAGTTAAAAGAAAGCAGTGGTGGTGTTTCCCAAGAGAAGGCAGGGGAATAAATAAGTATTTGTACTTGGGAGAATCTCCCAGGTTATTTCTTCTGTTATTTTGGACTCAATGCAGATATTCTGTTGGGATGCTAGAGGTTTGTCTGCAGTGGTTTGACTGTGTCACTAAATATCCTGAAGAGGAAGGGCTTCAGCAAATAAAATATACCTTGATCCAGTTTTAGTTCCTTTTGATGGGGCAAAACTAAATACAGGCTAATCTTTGTAATTCAGGTGTTAGAAAATGAAATACAATCTTGTTTCAGGTTTGGATCTTCACTGTAATCATTAGGGAGTCTGCACAAGGCACCCATTAGCAGCCTGTAGTAATGACTGGCCATAGCTGCTTTGTGCTCTGGGAGATTCTACATATGAGCTGAGAAAGAAAACATGACATCAGAGGGTTTTAAATAATCTCTCTTTGTCATTATGAAAACACCCGTGTTTTCATTTCTTAGAAGCTTATTTGTAGTTCTGGGTCATATTCTACTGACAAATGAGCTAATGCTCATATTCACCAAGAATTTGGTTTTGTTTCATGTTATTGACAATACGATTTTATAGTGCAGTCCTAAAATTTAACATATTCCAGTGTAGGATGCTAAGAAAAACTGGAGTGAGATTTTCAAGATAGGCCTTTATAAATTTTCTGTCTATATTTAATTATCTACATGAGTGGCTTTTTTTGGGTCGTGTATTTTTTTCTGAGCTGGAGGAAATCCAGACAAAGCCAATTTGCACTACTTAGTCTTTTTAACCTATTCTGTTGAAGTGCCAAAATGCAGCTTTGGGATATACTAATGTGGTGGTGCAGAACCCCACCACAGGCCGCATTGTGATGTTGACACTGCCCAACACTGTTCTTGCTTTAGTTACAGGGGCAGTGGGCCCAGCATTGCTCCTGTTTCAATTGCAAGTGCAGGGGGCTAAGATAATCTGACACTTTCTGACCTCACCTCATTGGGGCAGTAAGAGCTGAAACAATCTGGTACCTTCTTGTCCTGGTGCAAATACAGTGTTGGGACAATAAGGGACTCCCTAACCTCACCTGGAAATCCTGCTGCCTGGGAAACGTACCTGAGACCCCTCCTGCCCTGATCACAAGCTCATTCTGAAAATCACCAAGGTCACCTGACAAGAATTGCTGTCAGTGGAAAAGTAGTGACCAATGTTAGTCACCTTGTCACCCTATAAATAATGATACTAAAGTGAGGCCCTTTGGAGCTTTCCAGGATCGTAGCAGGTTGCTACCCCATATCTTGAGATGGAAGATCACCACCACCAAGGAAATTGTAGTGACTATTTCACAGAATAGCTAGGGCTGGAAGGGACCACCAAAAGTTATCTAGTGCAGCCCCCCTGCAGTGAGCAGGGACACCCTCAACAAGACCAGGCTGCTCAGAGCCTTGGCCAACCTCACCTTGAATATCTCCAGGGATGGGGCCTCAACCACCTCACATGTTTTCCTGTGTTGAGGGCTCCAGAACTGGATGCAATACTCCAGGTGAGGTCTCACCAGTGCAGAGTAGAGGGGCAGAATCACTTCTCTCCATCTGCTGGCCACACTTCACTTGATGCAGCCCAGGATGCCATTGGCCTTCTTGGCTGCAATTGCACACTGTTGGCTCATGTCCAGCTTCTCATCCACCAACACCCCCAAGTCCTTTCCTGCAGAGCTGCTTTCCAGCACCTCATCCCCCATCCTGTAATTGATAGTGAGGGCTATTCCAACCCAGGTCCAGGACCCTGCATTTAGTCTTGTTGAACATCATGAGGTTCACCTGGGCCCATCTCTCCAGCCTATCCAGGTCCCTCTGGAATGTACTATAATTCAATCTCACAACAAAAGGGTTGAAAGAGTAAGGTGCTATAATTCAGTCTCATGACATTCAATCAGAAGGGTAATTCACCATAATTTGGTCTCATAATGTTCAAAAATTATTTGGTATCAAAATTTACTTTGTAGAGAAGAAATATCTTAATCACAAGTTAATCTCTGTATCTATGTGTGTATATGCAGTTTAATTTAGAAACTTTGTTGAATCTTTAACCAAATCACTGTGATTACATAACTAAATCATTGTGATTACAACAAATTGTTTATTGACTAATTAAGTGGTGGTAGGGAGTCATGTGAACTAATTTTGTGATTTGTTATAATAGTGTTAATGAAATTCAAATTGGTACTATTTCAAAGTTACATGACTCATTCCAACCCCATCCTGACTCAATCTCCCTTACACAGAACTGCTGTTGAGGCTGGAATAGACCTTTGAGATCATTAAGTCCAGCCTAAGACACCATGACACCTAGCTAGACCATGTCACTAAGTGCCACATCCAATCTTGCTTTAAATACCACTAGGAATGGCGACTCCACCACCTCCCTGGGCAGCCCATTCCAGAGTCTAATGACCCATTCTGTAAGGAAGGGCTTCATAATAATCCAACCTAAACCTCCCCTGGCACAGCTTCAGGCCATGCCTTCTCATTCTGTCACCTGCCTTCAACCACCATTCAGGTAGTTGTAGAGAGTGATGAGGTGTCCCCTGAGTCTCCTCTTATTCAGGCTGAACAGCCCCAGCTCCCTCAGCCTCTCCTCATAAGGCTTTCCCTCCAGTCCCTTCACCAGTCTTGTCACTCTCCTCTGGACCTTCTCCAGCACCTCAGTATCCTTCTTGAATCCTTCTTGTCTCTATATAAATATTTTCTCCAAATTTACATTGAAATCACTCCTACTCAATTCCAACCCTTTTATATTCCTTCCACGTAGTGATAGAACAAACCTTGCAACTGAACTCTGTTATGTTGTGCTTTTACAAGGTTATATTAAAATAACTTTTTTCCTAATATCTTTGATGGTGATTCTTTAAGTGACCTTGAGTCCTCCACTCCTTCCACGACAGTTTAGTTGTGGCTTGTTCTGGGGGGTTTTGTTGTTGTTTTTTTTTTTTAATTTTTAACAATGTTATTTACCCTTGTTCAACAGGATCTCTCCCAGTGTGTTACATGCCAAGAAAAGCACATTACTGTGAAAAAAGAGCCACATGAATCTCTGGGAATGACAGTGGCAGGGGGCAGAAGCAGCAGAAGTGGCGAGCTGCCCATCTTTGTGACAAGTGTACAGCCTCACGGGTGCTTGGCAAGAGACGGCAGGATTAAGCGAGGTGGGGCTTGGTATTCCGGGTGGTATGGGTGGTCTCTGTTGTTTGATGAGTTACATGCTCTGGAGTCAGGTGGTGTCAAAACATCTTTTCACAGATGTAGGGAAGTGCTGATGGATGCTTTTCTTCATGTTTCAGTAATGGAAATAAGTATTTAATATCACGCTTCCACCTTTTCTAGGAATGGGATGTTTAGAGAACGATAGCAGGGGAAGTGGGTAAGACCAGGAAATGTTTGGTTGAATTCTTTAAAGCTGACAGTAAACCCCTGAGCTGAGGGTCTGGTGCAGTGCTTTGTGCTGTAGTGCATGTATCCTGTTTTTATGTTTAATGTGGTGGGCTGAGCCCCATCTCTGTCTAAGAAACCTCTGCTCCTCAGTGTAAGATCTGAACAGCAGAGATGTGCTGATGATAAGCTACAGTTCACCCACACCAAGTTTACCTCCAAAGCTATGGTCAGGGTTGACCCTGGTTCCTGAATGCTTTCTTGTACTTTGGGACAGCTTGGCTTTGTTCATCTTCAAGGGTGCTACAGCAGCCATCCATGTTCCTCAGCTTTGTAGAAAGGAACCAGGAGGTGCAGGTTGGGCTCGCTGTAGGTAAAAGCAGTCCTGACTGCCTGACTGTTGTGCCATATGTGAAACAAAGACAGCTCACGGGATCGATCTCTGTGATTCAGAGGTCACAGACTTACAGATTGTTTTAGGAATTAAATTTAGGAAAAAAACTTCCCAGATGGTAAAATTTAAAAAGAACAGTGTGGGAGCATCCTTGTATGCTTTTGAGAGAGGGAGATTTACACCCACATACCAACGGGTATGCGTTCTTTTTCTGGACTACTATGAAAAATACACTTGATAAAAGAATCACAAATGCTCTTTCATTGTGCAACATTAAAGTAGCCGCAGCAGCAACAGAAGTAATTTCAAGTTAAGGTGCACCTCAAATTTAGCTTTCCCTGTCAGGAAAAAGCTTTTAAAAAATTAGTCTCTTTCCAAATGTGACCCAGGTGTACACATCTTTGCTTTGTTTTTTCTGGCTTTCATCAGTGAGGAAGACAGTATGTGAAAGAGGAGTTTGCACTGCTCAGACAGTAAATAACATTCTTTTCTTCATCCTAAGGCTTTTAAAATATATTCTGAAATCAAATTAAAATTTTAGCAGGTTTTTTTAGTGTCTTCGACCCTTTCCAGATGATCTTCATAGAGATGCTCTGTCTTTCTGTCTTTGTCTTCTAATGGACTGGTTTTTGTAGTAAACTTTCCAGTACCTTTTGAATTCCATTTTGTTCTCCCAAGTAGCAAGTTAGAAAAAGCAGACCTAAATCACTCTGCAGAGCCTCACTTATCTCTTATCTACAAGAGTTGGTTACTTTGTAGTGCCTGTATTGTTCCTTCCATCATTCTTCCTTCTCTTTCAAAGTTGGGATGGAACTGAGATCAACCACTAGAACATGTTATGAAGTGACATGTACAATAGCAGTTGCAGGCAAGCTGATGAGGTGCTTAGGTAATTTCTGTCTCATTTCCAAGGCAATATACCATGGAAGCCATAGCATTTGGTGTTATATGGAAATAAATGATACTGATTCAGCTCAACAGTTGGGTACATTAATGTTTCAAACTGACAGTATAAGGCTTCAGAGCTATTCACATTGCCAGGCTGTCAGTTCAGACTGACTGAGCTCCAAAAAATACAGTATTAAATGAAAGCCTGGCATGAGAGGTGCTGTCAGTAGAAACAGCTCTGACAGATTGATGTTTTCTCACTTGTGCCTTTCAACAGGTGATGTGCTGCTGAACATCAATGGCATCGATTTGACAAACCTAAGTCACAGTGAGGCAGTGGCCATGTTGAAAGCTAGTGCTGCCTCATCAGTAGTTGCCCTGAAAGCCCTGGAAGTCCAAATTGTAGAAGAACAGCCTCAGGCTAATGAGGAACAATTGAGTACCATCAGTGAAAATGAGTATGATGCCAGCTGGTCACCATCGTGGGTCATGTGGCTGGGGCTTCCAAGGTATGGAATTAATTCATAAAGTCATTAGTTAGCTGATTGAAGCTACATCCAAGATAGATATAGAAGTAGAGACCTTATTAGTTGCTGGACATGTGACCTTATTTCTGTCTGACTCATCATCTCAGCTGCATTTGGTTGGCAGCATGCTTACAAAGTGGATAGTGAACAGGAGCAGTGTTTCCTTAGGAAACTGGAAGGTGAATAGACTTGGTTTATCCTTTCACAAACCATAGTTAACTACCAATGTAGATTCTTCTCATTGACCACAAGTCATCCTTTCTGTAATTTAACCACATCATAACTCCCTGTAGAATATCTAAAACCATAGAGATCATTAATAAAACACAAAGTGTATACCCACATGTCTTTTTGCTAATCTGCTACCTAAATTTGAGGCCAAATATACAGCTTTAGAATATCAGATCAGACTTGCTAGTCTTGACCCAGGTGTCCTACAGCACAGATGTGAGCCTGTAGTTAGAAATTCCCATGGTTGGGGCTTTTTTTTCAAGAACCTGCTACCATCTGTGCCAAACAGCAAATGTCTTCAAGATTTGTATCAAACTCCCTCCCTTTGACTAATCTGCAGCCTGCTGGATATCACCGTATTTCAGTTTTACTCTCCTGTTTTTCACTCTTGTGACTGCAGCTCTGAGTTCATTCCAGCATTGATGGCTATCACAAAGATCTCCCACTACATCAAATAGTGCTGTTAACCTGCATGCCCTGATTGAAGTTAACTCCTCTCCTTCTGACAGAATTAACGGGCTCAGGTCTGTAGTTTAAGCATAAAGCCACAACAGGAACCAGGCATATTGATTGTTGAAGATACCAGAACTATGCACTGGGCTTCCAAAAATTTCACACCTTTTCTGAGCTTTTCTGTCAATTTCTCTTCCATTCAAGTACTGATGAGTTACCAAATCTCAGTATACAGCTCTCAGTTTTGGTAAATGTTCTTCCTTTCCACACTTAATCAGTGGTTTATTGCTTATGTACTGCAGATGCCCATGCACAGCTGCTAAAGTTAGGCTATGCTTTGTGATGCTATTCATTAAATAAGTGGTATACACCAGTAAGGAACTCGGCATCTTTTGTGCCCCAAAGTTGATTTCTTTGTTGTTGTTTTTTTAAATTACAGTCATTGCCAAATTCATGGGCAAGAATTAATTTTCACTGTGGAAGATAACATATATCAGTACAGTTAGTGAAGTATGATCTGAATTATTTACATTCTGTGTAATAACATGGCTACTCATTTATATTTTCATTAATGGTGATCAATGAGTTCAGAGGTAGTGAAGATGATGCATGGATTTTTAGATCTTTACTCGAAGTAGAAAAAGTCTAAACTGATAAGAAGCAGAAGAAAAACAAACTAATTTTTTGACTTGCAAAGTAAACACATGGGGTATCCATTTTCCACCCACATTCTTGCCATCTGTGAAATCCCTAAAATGCCATTCTATTACTGGCAGTTTAGGGAGTTGATTGTGTTTAAGAAATTATTCTAGCACTGCATTATTTCTTTTAAAACACTTTTCTGTCTCAAGATTGTGGTTTGGTTTTTGTTTTTGGGGGTTTTTTTGGCAAGTGGTTTGAATATTGCAGAATTGCTCTGGGAGCAAAAGTCTAATCACCATCCCTTCCCTTCCATGCTTAGCACAGTGATAACAATGTGACAGCAGGTGTTATGCCTACTATAAAAATATCTGTATGTGGTATACATGGCTTTTTTTCTTGCTCTCCTGTGCTTCCATTCCTTAGCTGCCTACACAGATGCCACGACGTTGTACTGCGGCGGAGCAATTTGGGGAGCTGGGGTTTCAGCATCGTCGGTGGCTATGAAGAGAATCACACCAACCAGCCTTTCTTCATTAAAACGATTGTTCTGGGAACTCCTGCATACTTTGATGGAAGATTAAAGTAAGCTAAAATAATAGCAGTCATAATAATAACATCCATAGTCATTGTCACTTTGAACAGACACCGTAGCATCTTTTTCTGGGGAATCGTTTTGCCTCCCTGACGAGTGTGATGCAAGGAAGGACAAGATGTTGCTGCTGAGGAAAAGGTGTTTGTTAAAGGTGGTGCTTGTAGTGGTACCACTGCCATTGCCCATCCTACTCCCCAGCTGCAGTGCTAGTGTCACCTGCTGTCACCATCTCCCCATTGAACACTTCTTTAGACCAAGAGATATTGCAAAATGTGTGTGTGCAGAACTGTCTAGTTTGTTGCATTTTCGTCTTCCTAGAGAACAGCTAGAAAATTAACTTCTGTAAAGTGGGAAAACTACCCTTTCATATAACCTTCAGAAACCACTTCTGGAAACTCTGGTACTGAAGGTTGGTCCTGCTGCTTTAATGGAAAGGCAAGAAAGTAGATTGAAAAGTCAGTACCTCTGAAAAGATCATTAAGGAACCAGGTCCCCACATCAGTACCCTGAGAGTCATTTGTTGGCAGGAAATCGCTGATAAATGAGATTATTTCAGGGAGGCACCCAGAATGGGAGGAGCTGGGCGCGCTCAGCCTGGAGCAGAGAAGTCTTCAGGGGCACTCTTTCAGTACCTACAAAGACATTATTGTGAAGATGAAGCCCAGGCTCTTCACAGTTGTATGGGGCAAGAAAAAGAGAGACAATGGGCACAAGTTGAACAAAAGAGGTTGAGCTTGGTTATAAGGAGAAACTGTCAGGCAGTGCCACCGGGTGCCCAGTCTCTGTCTTGGAGGTTTCCGAGACCTGATTGAATTAAGTCCTAAGCAACCTGGTCAGATCTCACAGCTCACCTTGCTTTGAGCAGGAGGTGGGACTAGACAACTTCTGAGGATCCCTCTGACCTTAAAGATTATAGGACTCTACTTACATGTTATGTGTGGATACAAACCTGAGGTCTGTGTATATGTAGCCTTTTGTAGGATTAGTTCAGAACTAGGATTTAGAGTTCCTATTAAAGGTACTCTTGTTCATAAACTGATCTTTTGTGAAGGTGACAGTGAAGAATGTGCAACTTGAAGTTTTATGGCATGATTTTTATGTGCAGATTTACTTAGAAAGTAACTTAAGAAAAAAATGTACTTATGCCTAGAGCCTTGCCAGTAATTGATTTTTCAGCTCAATGGCTAAATAAATAAGTGAAAAAATAACTTGGCTGAACACAGAATTAGATTTTTTTTGGCCAACTATGAAACAGTTTGGATTAAATGAAAGATTTCAGTTCAGCCCAAAGTAAATAATTTCAGATTGGGGAATTAAAAACTAGAAGTCTTCACACAAATGGAGATTCAAACATCATTCCTAAAGAAGGGAGGTTGTGGTCACACTTAGCCCCTTGTAAAGAATGGAAAAGATGCTATATTGTGTGATACTCAGATCTAGTACCCTCTATTCAAATGTACTGTCTTACTGATATTGTAGGCATAAAAATAGGGCATCAGCAAGGGAGAGCTCCTTAGAGCCTGCAGCATGAGTTATTCTGGGGCAGGACTTTTTGAAGCTTTTCTGTTTTGTTTAAATTATCTAAATGTTGTGTTTGGCTGGAGAAGAAGAAAGCAAATAACTTTACAGTTCAATAGCTAAGACAGTTTTCTGCCTACATTATATGTCTGGTCTAATTTTATAGAAATTACTTCAGCAGAAAGACTGAGACCCCACTCAGTGAACTGCAGCATTGCAGTTTGGGTGATGAGGTACCTTGGTTCAGGCAGAGAAGTTGTTTTGAAAGCACATTTGACTGGTCTTGGTCACTTCTTCCTCCTCTGCTCCATTCTCATGGAGGGCACTAGGAGAGATCAGGAGAGCATCTTTTTGGCATCCAGTTTCATGCCTCCAAGTAGTTGGGAGGCTCAGTATCAGGAAAAGTTCTGTTTGATCTACAGAGTGATACTTAACTGTTGTGGGGAATGACACACTCAGGTCTCAGAGAAGAGATTCCTGGAGACAGAGCACGCTTAGTGTGGGAAGAATTTAGGTGCTTTTTTGAAGTTTCTCTTAAACTTCTAAGAACCAAAACAACCATTTGAGGTCAGTTTTCTCAGGGCCAGAGAACAGCACCCTCCCAACTTTCTGTTCCTTGCTTCAAAACACAGGGATGCTACAGCTTCTTAGTTAAACCATCTGCTGAGGGAGATTTCAAGCCAAATGGTTATGGTTGACAGAATCGTAAGCTGTTAAAAACAAGGCACTTGGTTGGTAACCATAAGTATCTTTACTTACACCTCCTACAGTGAAGACATGTTTGGTGTAAATGTGGTATAATCCACACAAAGAAACAGAACTGATTCCATCATGAACATGCTATCTCATTATTTTCTCTTGACTCCATTAGCTCTTTGCAACTTTCTCTTTTCACGTTTCACTACAAATCAGCTCCTAAAGCAAAACTATCTTTGTATTAGAGGTGAAATCTAGTGATTTGGGAATTTCCCAGAAGAGTTTCAGTAGTGAAATAGACTTAAAATTGAACCCCCTTGGGTTTTTCAGCTACACTTTCAAGCTGATGCAAACCTATTGCCACAGCAATGAAGTGCTGTTAGGTGGTGTGTACTAGTTACTGCAAAGCAGTAATCTTCCTGTTTTTTTTTATGTTCTTGTGTTTTTTAGGTGTGGTGATATGATTGTAGCTGTAAACGGACTGTCCACAGTTGGAATGAGCCATTCTGCTCTCATTCCCATGCTGAAGGAGCAGAGGAACAAAGTAACTTTAACCGTGATTTTCTGGCCTGGAAGCCTCATATGAATTTGTGAATCACTTCGGTTCAAGCAGTGTCTTTTTCTAGATAGCAGGCACCAAAATCTCCTTTTTTTTTTTTCTTTTTTTTTTTTTTTTTTTTCCCCAATTGATACAGCTGGTTATAAGCAGGGCCAAAACTGCTGTATTTTCTTTCTTTTACAGGCCTCTCAGACTTACTCTATATATGTCTCCATCCTGAAATAGACATTTCTGTTTGCTATATCCACTGCTGATGCAAATATACATGAGCTCACAGAGAAACTCCCACTCTGATACAGTTGTCATTGAGCTTTCCCCATCAGGCTTGTTGAGTCAGCAGAAGAACTTAGTGGTTCTTTGAATTTCTCTGCATAGTCCTAAGTGATACGTGATATATATATAAACATTATAGCCATGTGCCCACTCTTCCTTGTGAGGAGAATGTGTGTCAGTACCTCAACAACACATCTGTCTGCTGCTGTGAATGAAAATCTGTTTCCAAAGGTACGTCTCTTAATTTTGTCAGCCTTTACATTTTTGATTCAGTATTTCAGACTAATTCAAGTCATTGATCTTACTTAGAAATTACTTGGTCCCCTAAATTTTTCTTGCAGGACATCAGAGTTCATAGGAAAGTAGGAAAAAAGCCTGATATTACTGGAATTTTTATAAAGTGCAATAATTGGACTCTTTGTTAGGAAACTTTAATATATTACAGAGTTTGTATCCTATAATGTCAAAAAAAAAAATGGAAGTAATTACTGTTGAAATGCTGGCAAGAAAATAACATGCCCAAGGTCACCTTCAAGTGAATGGCTTGCAGTATTAGACTTGACTTTACAAATGAATGTTTTGCTATGTCAGAGACTTTTGATGAACATTTTTACAAAGATCATTTTTACTGTTTCTATTGTAGTTATCAGCTCACTTTATTCATGTGTGGAAACAATACTTTGACTTGTACTTTTTAAATGAGAAAATTATTTCCAGGAAAAAAAGCAAGCTATTCAGAAACCATACGTTCTAGTTTACAGGTGGGCAGGCTGGAGGGAAGGCTCTCTGAATTCAAGTCCAACTGCAAAGTAAGCTGCAAAGTTCACTCTTCCTCTCTCACCTCCTGACAAATGTGCAAATGCCTTGATACCAAATGCTGAAACCACCTCTCCTGCATTTCACCACTTCTTAATTTTTCTTTTTCCCTTTAGAGAGCAGCTGCTATTAAGCTGTCAGTAACAGTAATACTGTTTCTCTTTGATTGTATTTAGTAATTTTACAAAGCAACCTGTAACTGCTACACTTTACCTTTCCATGATATTTGCAGGCTAAGTACCTGTTTGTTTAAGAAAAGAGTGGAGCACAAAAAGAAATGTGCTGACCTGGAGCTAACCCTGTGTGTTGTCGGTGTTCTGCATATTTGAGAAAGAGCTTCATTTATAAACCAAGTTCCTGACATTATTTTATGAATGACCTCTATATTGTATTATTAATTACCAGAGAATGTATTTGAGAATCACAGCATATTTCAATTGTGAAGCATGAACTTTATTTTTAAACTTAGCTTGGTATAATATCGGGGCATATTATCGCATGTCATTAATTCCACTAGCTTTGTTTTCAAAAGAAATAAAGTTACTCTTTTGCAAAAAAAAAAAAAAAAAACCAACCAAAAACCAAAACCAAAAAAATAATCTGTAAAAATCTCATTTGAACAAAGTGGTTTTATTCCTTTCTGTAATGTATGCTGTTGGTTTAATTTCATAATATTAAAACACAAAAGAATGTCCTCTGTGGTATATCACTGTACTGAGAATCTTTGTTTCTGAAGCAAACACCAAACTTATTTGATACTCTGATTTGAGAACGTTTCCTCTCATTTCCAGATGCTATTTAACTGTCTGCTTTGCTCTTAATGCAGATTTTTTTTTTTGTAAAGTACATCTTAGTGTAGAATGTAGGGAAGGTTTTGACATATGTGCTAGACTTAATGGGTTTTATTTTAAAAATTACACTTTTCATTCAAAACCCTGCAAAAATCAGATTTTTAGACTTTTTTTTTTTTAAAAAAATATGTATATGTAACAAAAGCAAGGGTTAGCTTAAACTGTGTGGTTTGTTTCTGTGTGCTGTAGCTTTTGATCAGGATGTCTGGCGATAAAACATTTCTGAAGTAATTCCCTCTCTGAATCATTTTCTCCCTTTCTTTTGTAGCTGCGTAGTTGGGTTTGGTTTTCTGTGCCTTCTGTTTTAAATTATTTCAAGATTTTTTTTTTCCAGATACTGCTATCTAATTGTATGGTATTAATGAAGGATGAATGAAAATAAAAGTTCATTCTACTCATTGTAGTAACTCAAAACTATTGTCTTACTCTTTGAAAAAGATAAGGGTAACTCAATGCACATTAAGTTCCAAGTTGGGTTGCTTTTTTTTTCTGTTGTGATCTATAATAAATTCCAGTTAGTGAATATACCAGAAGAGTCTGAGGGCATGCTCATCCTGCCCTGATTATGTACCAGCTGTTTAACCAGTAATTCCAGCACTGAGGAGTGTTCCTAAAGTGGAGGTAAGATCTCTGCCTTGCAGTACTTTGCTGCTATCAGCATTTCCTCTTTCCCCTCAACACCAGCTGGTACCAATCAGCTGGAGGATGTTTTCACACATATTGATTTGATGCAAGGAGACAGTCTTGCAGGAAACAACGATTTTACAACTGAAACTTGAGCCTCCTGGTAATGAATTCCCATCTCCATCTCCTACAGGCGAGTATGCTCTATCTTTAGACATCTATGGAGCTGGGAAGAGTCTAAAAGCAATTTCCTAATGATTTGCAGTGAAGTTACCCAGAACCTGGATTTTTATGCCTTGCAGTAATTAGTGGGTTACGAATAGATAGACTCCTTTAAAACAAAAGGTTCCTTTAAAACAAAACCATGCCTATGTACAGAAACACAGAAGAAACCAGCTACATCTGCCAGGAGGTTATTAGCTCTTGTACTTCCTGTAAGGTAAGAGCCAGATCATCAGAGTTGTGATTTACACAGATTAATTTGTTGTAGCTGAAGGTGCACAGAGCTGTTGTGTGAGGTGGTGAACCTAGGTATCAGTGTGCTAGAGCTTCATGGGAGGAACATCTTCCCCCAACAGTACTTAGGGATTTCCAGCAAAGAATATAAACCAGTTTGTTCTACTTCACAGCAAGCCAGTTATCTGGCTTGTTATCAAGTGAAATCTGAAGATATTTCATTTGCTTCTCTAAACTTCCTATATAGAGTCAAGAACATCCAAGGGGAAAATTTAACATCACAAAAGAACTAAGAAATAATTTATTTGCAAATTCCCTAAAAAATCTGATGTGGGTATAATGAAAATTATAAACCTGGTTCTCAGCTATAGTGAGCCACAGACACTATCAGAAGTTAGGGAAGTTTCTTTTACTTCAGAAATGACCATTTCCTTCTGAGGCAGTTTTAATGGATCATAAAAAATCATCCATTAACTAAGGTAGGAGATCTTGATGAGTTATAATAATGTGTATGCCACTCAGGGCAGCAATGATGGCAAAGAATAAGGCCACACATGTCTGATGCCACAGGGACCAAGATGATGTTATAACACTAAGGAAGGTCAGTGAACATCCTCATCTCAGTTTACTCAGGCAACTTCTACACAGGCTTACATAAAAAGTGAATCTTTCCCAACACATAGAAAAAGGAGAGGCAGAAAATTATTTGCAATGGCCTCATCACACCTGACCTAGATCTGTAATAGGTAATGAAGAACAAATCTTACTCATTGCCCAGAGTATGAAGAAAACCTAATTCAAATAATGTTAAACAGATAAGAAAGCTTAATTCTAGCTAAATGTTGTTGTCATTTTTGTTGCCATTATCACATGGATGGGTTCCCCTAAATATTAGCAGTGCAAAATTGATGCAATTCCCATGTCAATGATGCATTGCAATTGATATGATGGTGATAAACTCCCTTCTGTAGAGTGACACAGAAAACTTCAGACAACCCAAAAATCATGAAGCCTGAGAGTCCAGTCAAAAGTGCAGGGCCTGCTTTAATCAGCCATGGCATTCACGGTGCCTGAAGCTGTTTTAGAAGGAGAAGGAATGTGAGTTTGGAGGTTGTTTCTGTTGTTGAACTACGCTGGTAAAGGCTGGCTGGAGGAATCATTAGAGGAACAGTTGAAGGAGAAGAGGTAAGATTTACAAAACCAGGACTCTTTCTTCATGCTTTTACCTATTAATGGGTTATTGCATTCTCTGCAGCACATTTTCTGTACTGTGCCTTCAGGTTGATAATAAATTGTGGCATGTGAGTGCTAAATGGCAACAGAAATTGGAGGTGAATGTGTTCTTCTGCATTAACCAGTTTACCTCTAGGCTGGACAAAATACACCACGTTAAGGGAGATGGTATCATAGGCAGTGAGAGAATTTAATTACAATGATGGATTTAATGCTGTGATGGGATTTAGATGTAGCCGTGACATTAGCTGCTTGAAGTGACTTCATTGCTTAGCAGCCTCAGCACCAGGCAGCAAGACATAAACCACCTTTTTTCTTTCCCTAAAGCAGGCAGGTATTGAATCTTAACAAGCCTCAGGGCAAGCCCAGGTATCCCACCTGTTCCACAAGCCTTTTCTTGGCCAGCAGCTCCACTAAAGCCAAATGGAGCCAAGACTGCAGTTTGGAGCCAGCTTGTACGTTAACAAATGAAATGCATGATTAAGGAATCTATTGGTGTTTCTTTTGATCTGGGACAAACTGAAGTGCTGGTGGCTTTGCTCCCGGGTTTAGCTATAAAGCGATTGCAGAAAGCTACTGAAGAGAAGCATTTTAATCAGATTAGAATAGATAAAGAGTATAACCCCATGGTTATACAGTTGAGCTTTCTAATCATATTAAACTTTAATACTGGCATCAGTGCCATATTGGAACAACAATTGCAAAAAGCTACAAGCATAAAATATTACAGATCCTTAAACATATTACAGAATGTCATCCACTAAAGTTAAAAAATGTTATCGTCTTTGGGGAAATGTGCCAGCTTAAAAAAACAAAGCAAAACAAAACACAACCAACAAACCTGGCAGCCTGGAGTCCTGTGTACATGTGCAGATTAAATGCAGCACAGCAGAGGCAGGGCTTGACCTTTTTTGTTTCTTACTTTTTAATTAATTAAATTGCTTCCCAAACAGCCTCTATTACCCATCTTAGTCCTCATCCACCAAGGTGCTAAGTACACTTAGCTTTTGGCAATCAATTAAAGGGTCCCTCTTTGTGGGACACAGTAAGAGGTGGCTCCTCTACTGGTGAAGCAGCCCTGGAAAGGAGCAGCTTCAGCTTTGCCACACCTCTTCTGTTGCAGCCACGGCTCAGCATCCATCTGTGTTTAAAGCAGGAGAGGACTGGAGCCAAGAGCTGAAGGAAAAGGGCTGTTAATGTACATCAAATGCCTGATTTGGTGTACATTGTAGGATCATAGAATGCTAGGTTGGAAGAGACCTCAAGGATCATCCAGCCCAACATTTCTTGGCAAAACCACAACCTAGACAAGATGGCCCAGCCCCTTGTCCAGCTGAATCTTAAAAGTGTCCAATGTTGGAGGAAAATGTGAGTCCATCGTCTGGAATCTGTGTTTCCACCTATCTGACTTTCCTCCAGATTTAGCTTGGTCAATTCAAAGGGCCCTGCACTGAAACTCTGCCCATGGCCACAAGTCTTGCCACTACACCCCCGGGCTGCAGGGGCCTTGAATCACAGCAGGCAATCACGGCTGTCCATGAGTGAAGGAGAAAAAGCAATCATTAGAACCCAAAGGTTTTCTTCTCTTCTTCACTCCAGCTGAGTTTTCTCTTTCCACAGGCAGGCTGGAGGAGCAAAATGATTTCTTTTTATTTAATAGATTCAAGGTAGCAAAGACTCTCATTTAAATGATGCAGTCCCTCCTGGCTGCAGTGTGAATGCAGCTGGCAGCTTGGCACAGGGTGATGTCCGTGGGACAAGAGCCACCACGCCACTGTTGCCCTCATCTGGGAGCCCCAGGTCAGCCATCCAGATGTGGAGGGTTTTCCTGTGCCCTTGGAGCAACATTTTATTTTGCTGCACCTTACAGAGTTTCTTGTCCTTAAACTAAATAGCATTTAGCTCCTTATTTTTCTTCCTAAGCTTTCTGCTTGCTCTTTTTCTGACCTTTTTTTCATGTTACCTGCCCCTGTCCCACTGCCATGATGCATGGCCACTCCCCTAGAACCCTTTACATGCTGCTTTTCCCAAGGTATCTTCCAGCACACTAATGCTTCCTCCACAGTCAGGGTCTCTCAGCATCATCCTCTGATGGGTAGTTTGGGTTTTCCATCGCAGTCCACACCATTGTCTCTAAGGGTGAAGCCTGGCATTGGGACAGCTGCTGAGTTTGTTGCTCTCCACTGCAGAGGAAGCATCATGGCTGGGGTCCAGAGAGCTACCCCATCTCCAGCACCCTCTCCTAGCACCCCACACACTGGTGGCCCAAGGGCAGCAGGAGGGGACCACTCTATAACAGCCTGGGAAGTTTGGTTCTTTGTGTTTCTTTGTGACTGACGCCCTGGTAATTATACACCTTATGAAGAAATGCAACGTAATCGTACCCTTCTAAAAATGCCATGGATTAAAAGCTTTTCCTGGGTCTTCAGGTGATGGGCCTGCAATTACAGAAAATGAACTGCATTTTAGCTTTCCATTGAAATTAATAACAGTGGTTTTGCAGTTGACTCAGTGAGTAGTTAATGGAACAAACTGGATGCTTCACTACAATATAGGTTTTAAAGCTATTTGAGAGAGATTCTGTGTTGCAAATAGGAAAATAATTCACACTATGCAAAACCATTTTGCTTGTGTCTTTGTGAAATAATGGCTCTGTGTAGCTCTGAGATGTAACTGTTTATCAATAATGATTTCAGTGTGCTCTTCCATCCCTCACTGCACTTGGGGGGGAATGACCTGCAGAGAACTTTGGAAAAAAGAAAAACAAGCCAAGGAATTAATGATGCAGAGAAGAGCTCTTGAAGCAAACTTGAGCTGCACGACTGTGTTTTACCATAAACCTTGAAAAATAGATTTGTGTGAGTTCATACAGGGGCAGAACAGCAAATGTTCCAAGACTTGTTGAATTTTGGTTATCCATCTCTGATTCTGCTCAGTTAAACTATGCTAGTCAACAAATTGTTGGACAGATGCTGGTGGGTTGCAACTGATCTCAGGGAGATCCTTTCCTACACTCCAGTTAGCCTGCCCCATAGGCAGGGGTACAAATAGCTCATCTGTCTTCTAGTGCATCCTCCTCTTTTCTCCTTGCCAGATGAGCAGATGTACATCTAGGGCATCACTCTCCCAGTGAGCAGAAAAGTGAATGGTCCCTCTTTCCCTGGTGCCCTTTGCATATGAACTAGGCTGAGGATGGACCAGGGTCCACCTCTGCACATCCCACAGTCCCACTGTTCGTCTACACTAGGGATACCAGAGGTCCAGAACAGTGGAAATAACCACTGTGAGCAACCACAGGGCTTTTTCCCTATGGATCAGGTGTACCACAGGGCCACCCTCCCTCCACCTTTAGCACCTTCATGCCACCAGCCCTACCTCCTTCCTCAGTGCCACAACTTGTCTGAGAAGTGTTTCAACACCTTTCAACACCCCAGTCAACAAGTCCACTCTCACAGCAGCCATGAGGAGATGCTCAGCCCTTTCTGTCAACATTCATCTCCCATAACCATGAAGCTTTTCCTGGCACTGATCTTTTCACAGGCAGATACCAAATTGGGTGATTCCCTTTATATTGTCCTGCAGCCGCAGCTTTCCAGCAGCAGACACAGTGTGTTTGGAAACTGTGACCGTGTGCCTTAGTCTTCCATGGACCCTGTTTCAGTGTCCACATTTTTATCTCCCATCCAGTGAACACCCTTACACAGTGAAGCTAAAGCAGAGCAGGCTGAGTGCCACCAGCAGCTTCCCAGAGCCAGCAATGGGACTGGCTCCCCAGTCCTGTTTCATTTAACAAGGCAGAAAGAGCCCTGAGAACATCTGCCTCCTGCCCAGGATGTCCTCTTCTCAGGTTGTCCCACTGGGGTGCAGGATCCCTGCTCCCACATGCTGTGTCCTGCTGCAGGCTGTTCATGTGTCAGCATTTTACTGCCTTTCCCCTGGATGACAGCATCACCCCTTTGAGTTTCAGTGCTTTCTCTGTGTCCTGGTTTGGACATATACTATCTTCAATTTAGCAATGTGAGACCAGAAGGTGTATAAGGAGACAAGAATTTCATTAAAGAATATATATATATATGTATGTATTTGTATAGAATGTAAACAGCAATGTAAAACAGTAATGTAACACAGTAATGTTAAACAGCAAAACAGAACAATCCGAATTCTCGGTCACCCTTCCCTTTCAATGACCAGCAGGGGAGCGCTGGGGAGCTGTTAGGAGAAAGAGGGTGGCGGCAGGCACACTCAAACTGGTGGCTCAGCAGGTAGGGAGGGGTAAAGAGGCAGTGGTGGCTGGCCCCCCAGCCCCCTCCACAGGGCACAGGAAAATGGAGTTTAGGAAAAATGTCAGATGAACCCAACACAGCTGACGGGTGCTCCAAAAATCACTGCAGCGAGCTGGTCAGAGAGTTCATGCCAAGGAGAAGAACAGGTTCGGACTTGATGCAATTCCCTCTGAAGGCTGAGGAGGGAATCTAACTATAATAATAATCTAAATATATATATAACTATAATCTAACTATACCTATATATTATAGGTAACAAATTATAGGTAATTACCTAAAAGTTCACAACATTTTTTGTGGCCCAGCATGGTTAAGAATGAATTTTGCTTGTTATTCTTCCAGACTCACAGATCCTCAAGGCACAGCTCTGCTTCCTTACACAGCTGTAAATCAGTCTTAGCAAGGTTAAAAACAAAACAACCCGCACTCATTTTTCCTTTGCCTCCTTCTTTCCAAATTCACCTTCCCCTCACTATTTATACTGTCTACCAAGACTCATGAAAGACTGATCTGGCCACCCTGGACGAGAACTGTTGCTGCAAGATACAGCCAGGACAGGTGGTTCCACCCCAGGACAGACTTTGAAGGCATCCAGCAGCTATGCTTCTGGCTACACTGAGTTCATTTTATTTCTGTGTCTCATTATTTTTGTTGTCAAGGAAGGAAAGGGGAGAAACTTTTTATAAGGAGTGGAGTGTTTTATCAGGAGATGTCACAGAAACATCTTTCAGTAAATGGCTGTTCCTGCTTTCCCATTCTGCATGAGACAGAGGAAAACTTGCCCCTGTCTAAAGAAGTTGAATGTGTTTGCATCTAGAATAAAAATTTTGTTTATTGTTAGAATTGCTTAATTCTACTAGAAAAGAGTCTACTATGAGTTGAGTGGTGCTGTTGAAAGGCTGGAGGGACGGGATGTCATCCAAAGGGACCTGGATAAGCTGGAGAGGTGGGTCCAGGTGAACCTCATGAGGTTCAACAAGACTAAATGCAGAGTCCTGCACCTGGGTTGGAACAACCCTCACTATCAAT
>JAOEGS010009456.1:4994-22753 GCA_025447755.1 Corythornis vintsioides
AGGGAGCTCCAGAGCTCATCCAGCCCAACCCCTGCTGAGAGCAGGGACATCTGCAACTAGAGCAGGGTGCTCAGAGCTTCCTCAAGCCCCACCTGGAATGTCTCTAGGGATGGGGCCTCCACCACCTCCCTGGGTAACCTGTGCCAGTGGCCACCACTTTCCTGGGAAAGAACTTCTGCCTTAGTTCTCATCTCAGTCCACTCCTTTCTCATTTAAACCATTGCCTCTTGGCCTTTCACTCCAGGCCTTTGGAAACAGCCCCTCTCCAGGCTTTGGATTAGCTCTCTTCAGGCACTTGAAGTTGCTCTAAGGCCTCCCCAGAGCCTTCTCTTCTCCAGGCTAAGCAACCCCAGCTCCCTTAGCCTGTCCTTAGAGCAGAGCTGTTCCAGCCCCCTGAGCATCTTCGTGGTGATTGTTATTCTCATGGCTGGCCCTCTTGCCTGGGTGTCACTTGGATGTTCCTGCTCTGGGGTTCTTGTCATATCATTTCCTCACATGTTGGCCTCAGGTTTCCCACCAGATCCTTGTGTTGCAAGCAGCTGAATGCCCAAACCCCTGGGTGTGCTGCCTGGGCTGGGAAGTATGGGGAGAGAAACAGCACATCAGTGTTGACAAGGATCTCTGAGCTGCTTCCCATCAGGGCCACTGGATGGATCAGCTTCATTCCTTTATTATTTTTCTTTTTTTGTTGTTTTGAAGGGCCACAGACTGAAGAACTCTGAAAACCAAACCTACCAGGCACTGAACAGGCTGAACACACCTCGTCGGGTCCTCATCTCAGGCACTCCCATTCAGAACGACCTGCTTGAGTATTTCAGCCTGGTGCACTTTGTCAGTTCAGGCATCCTGGGTAAGAGCTGCATGCCAGGGGAGATGGGAGGGATGGGAATGTTGTTGGCCAGGCTCCCCTTAGCTACTGGTGTCAGTGAAAGCAGCAAGACATTGGTGGGAGGAAAGGTCAGGTAGAGGTTGCAGATTTATTTTCCTTCAGTCTTTAACATCCAACCTGTCTCAGAGTGCCCTGTTCTGGAGAGTCTGTATCATCAGAGCTCTGCTTCAAGGAGATTGTCAGTACACCAGCCTGGCCTTTCAGAAGGGAATAGCCCCAGAGCTACACTGGACAGCCAAAATGTCCACCTGGGTTAGGAGCTTCTCCAGCAATAACCCCCTGGAGATCCTGCTGGGTTGGAAGAACCAGCTTGTAATGGTACTTGCTGCAACACTCCCAGGCTGTAGCAAAGTCAGAAAGCTAAGCCAGGAGTGCTGTCTATGTGGGAGAGGCTCCCTGGAGAGGAGGGCTTTCCAGGACACATGCTCTGTGCTGAGCACAGAGGCAGCCTGGGAGCAGCTCTTCCCTGCCCGTGCTCTTGTGGCCATCTGGCACAGGAGGGACTGGCACAAGGCAGAATGGGGAGCCTTTGTGGCACAGTTAGGCAGCAAAGCCCAAATTTCTGGCTGATGTCTGGCATTTGGAGTCGAGTGGTCTTGCTTTTTAAAGCAAAGGAAGCCTGTGAATATGGGATTCACTTACCTGAGGTAGAAAGAGGAGTCTGGAGAAGACAATTAGTGAGTTTCCAGGATCAAACACCTTTTACCATTGATGGTAGCAGACTGAACTAGGTAGACTCTGGCTCCTGTGTTCTACAAGCTCTGTTTGCATTTAAAAGCCATGGGGCCTTTGCATCTCTCCCTGCAGGAGCAGGTCTAACTCCTTCCCAATGTGGAGCAGCTTGACTTTGTCAAGAGAGGTAGTTTTTTTTCCTGTCAAAGAATGAAAATAAACCAATGTGTAATTCATTTCCTTTGCTGTAACTTGTCATCCTTGTTGGTCTCAGATTGTTTGGCACCCAGTCCAGGTGGCTTCTCATTAATTCTAGTGCGTGTGCAGCTCTGGTTAAACAGCATTCATCAGATTCTTAATCCTACAGGCAACATTTGGCCCTGTTTTTACTTTGTGTCCAGCTGTTCTGCTCCTGTGATTTCTCAAGGAATGGTTGCAATGAGCTGGTAGATGTTCTACAGCTGCTTTTTCCCTGTGCTGCAGTCTGGGGTAGTTACTACAGGAGGTTGATGTGATGTCCACTGGTCTCCCAGTAGAGCCAGTTTACTCTGAGAGGAGGCTAGTGCTGTAGCCCCTCCAGCAGAGCTGCACATGTGCAGGAGTTGTTTATTCCATTGCCATCCTGTGACCAGCCACTGAGGGCAGATCCTTTTGGAACAGGCTCACCCAGTGCCAGTGCTGTTGTTTGCAAGAACAGAATCTGGGAGTTTAGCTGGGATGTAAGCAAAACCAGTACACTCCTGACTGGACTGGGCTTTGGTTAAAATGGTAGGACCTTTGGCAGTGAGTTGGCAGAGTATAAAATGATTTTCTGCTGTACAGATTTTCCTGCCTTGCTTGAATCTTTCCTGGCTAGAAAGGAAAACAAGTCATACTGACAGGGAGAGAGCTTAGCTGCTGGGTCCGGTTTAGGCACCACAGCTCCAGAAGGACATTGAGGGACTGGAGGGGTCCAGAGAAGGGCAAGAGAGCTGGTGAGGGGTCTGGAGCCTTGTGGAGAGAGACTGAGGGAACTGGGGTTGGTTGTTCACTCTGGAGGAGACTGAGACCTCACTGCTCTACAGCTCCTGACAGGAGGGTGTAGCCAGGCTGGGCTTGGGCTCTTCTAACTTAATAATAATGGAACGAGATGAAATGGCCTCAAGTTGTGTCAGAGGAGGTTTGAATTGGATATTAGGAAGAAATTCTTTCCTGAGAGAGTGTTGAGGCCCTGGAACAGGCTGCCCAGGGAGGGGGTGGAGTCACCACCCCTGGAGGGGTTTAAAAACCAATAGATGTGGCACTGGAGGCCGTGGGCTGGTGGAGAGAGAGATGTTGTGGTGAAAGTTGGGCTGGATGCTCCTGGAGCTCCTTTCCAACCATAATGATTCTGTAGGTGGGGGTACTGCTCAAAGGTTATCTGGTAGCAGGTGTCACCTTTTCCCTTCTGTTTGTACAGGAACTGCACAGGAATTTAAAAGACACTTTGAACTTCCCATTCTGAAAGGCAGAGATGCTGATGCAAGTGAAGCTGAGAGACACAGAGGGGAAGAGAGGCTTAAAGAGCTGATCAGCATTGTGAACAGGTGAACTTCAGCCCCCTGTTCCTTGCAGAGCTTGTGCATAAGCCCCTGGTTCAACACTGCTGGCTTTCCAAGCTACAGTTGTAGCTGTAACCAGGTCACTTGCTAGTTATAGCTGTTCAGCAGCTTATTGTTGGAGTGCCTGAGAAACCTCCAGAGCTGTAGCTTTGCTGAGTAGCACGTGGACATTGCACAAGGAGCTGCAGTCACCTTTGAGCAATTGGGTTTAGCTACTGAGTCAGGATTTGATTCTCCTGGGATCTGAACATTGATTCCTGTAACACAACTACAGCATAGTCTGGGTCACCCCTGGAACCTCCCAGCCTACAGCTGGGGGGCACATGGTCTGCAGAAATCATGGAATCTAGTGTCTGGGTTGGAAGGGAGCTTCAGAGCTCACCCAGCTCAACCCCTGCTGAGAGCAGGGACATCTGCAACTAGAGCAGGTTGCTCAGAGCCTCCTCAAGCCCCACCTGGAATGTCTCTATGAATATGTCCCTCCTGTGCTGAGGGTTCCAGAACTGGATACAGGGCTGCAGGGGAGCTCTACCCAGAGCAGAGCAGCAGAATCCCCTCTCTCCATCTGCTGGCTACACTGCTCCTGATGCAGCCCAGGATGGATTGGCTGCTGGGCTCCAGCACACCCTGGCTGCTCATGGCAGCTGCTCCTCTCTCAGCAACCCCAAGTCCTTTTCTGCAAGGCTGCTCTGTCCCCTCATCCCCAGCCTGGATTGACAGTGGGGATTGTGGAGGTGTTGAGGGTCACTCCACTCTGCTGTCCAGTGCCTAAGGCCAGGAGCCCAGCTCACACTTGGGTGGCTGTGCTGGCTCTGTAGAGTCGATGGGATTAGACTGCCAGTGTCAGAGATGTGACTTTTCCTCCCCAAGAAGCAGTTGTGTGATGTAAAAAGCTGCCTTACTTCTCTTTGATCTGTTTATTCTCTTATTTGTTTTAACCTGGCTTTCTTTTGTATTCAGAATACAACCAATTTATCCCCATCTATTGGGAAGTGCTTGGCTCTCTCTGAGGCTCTGAGCAACCTGCTCTAGTTGCAAATGTCCCTGCTCTCAGCAGGGGTTGGACTGGGTGAGCTCTGGAGCTCCCAGCCCAGACACTTCTATGATTACTTACTAGAGACTCTTCTGAATTCTCAGCAAATGAAATTTCACCCAGAGTACAGCCTCCCTGTGAGACAGCCCTGACCTTGATGCAGGTCAGCTTGCAGAATCCTAAGAGAAAGAAAAGGTTGGGAGGAGAAAAGCTAATTCTTCCTTAAGATACATTTATTTCTTCAAGTTGATGGAAAAAGGGGGTAAAAGTGTGTTCAGGAATGCTTGGGGCTGAGCTGAGCTCTGTCCTTTCCTGTCTGACAGTCACAACACACAGGGAAGATCACACATCAGTAGTAACAGATAAATGGGGTGAATTTTGTAGGAATTAAAAATTCAAAGAGATGTGGAATCAGGTGTAGGGCTTGAAGGTGTCTAATCCATCTTGCTGTCCTAAGGTAGATGTTAGACCTAAACCTTGCCTTATTTAACCCCTGTCCAGCACTGAAGACCTGTCCTGTTCCCCAGGACACCTTTTCCAGGGCATCACTGTCTTTACACGTAGAAAATGCTCTTAATGTGTAACATAAATCTCCCTTACTGCAGCTTAAGCCTGCTACTGTTCATCCTACTGCTTAGGAGTTTGGAGAGCAGATTATTCTTCCCTTGAACAGCCTTTGGCAGCTTTGGGGGCTCTTATGTATCTCTGCAGTCTTTCACAGGATTTGTAACATCCTATTGCTGATGTTTCCTGGCAGAATTGGGTTTCTGCACCTCTTTCTGATCCAGATTGCTCAGCTCAGCACTTTTTCATCCCAGCTTCTCTGCAGTGTGATGATCCTGCTCTGTGGGGCATTTCCAGAGCCCCAGAGGCTGTGTCCCCTTGAGGAAATCTTGGCTGTGGCCTAGTGTTTGTCCCTTTCCTTCCAAGTGAACCCATCTTAGCTTTGATACGGTTATGTGGGGAGATGCCTGCTTGTCCCTTTGGTTATGTCCATAGTTTGTGGTGGTTAAATCCTGTCCTTGTCTGTGCTCCATGTCACTGGTCTGTTGTAGCTCAGTGAGAATGCTGGTGGTAGCCTGAGAAAGAGCTGAGTTTCCTCTCCTTAGGAACCAGGCCATGTTAGATGGGATTGTGCTTCATCCCTCCAAATCCCATGGATCAAATCTGGAAGCCTCCCAGAGACAGGGGGTTCTATTTGGCTCTGTACGGTGACCTGTTGGAGCCTTGTGGCTCATGTGGATGGTGGGTGTCTGGCCTTTGCCACGTGTTGGACAGTCACAGCCTTCTGGAGATGTTAAATGGACTTGGAGCTTGTGAGGATCAGTAAGTGGTTTGATCTCATCCAAGGACCTGATCTGAATCTGTTCCTTGCAGGTGTTTGATCCGAAGAACCTCAGACATCCTGTCCAAGTACCTGCCAGTGAAGATTGAGCAGGTGGTGTGCTGCAGGTACAGAAACCTGACTGCCTGGGGAGCTGCAGGGATGAGGGCCTGCAGCAAGCCCTTCTGAGCTTCCAGCACCTGCTTCCCTCTGGGAATGAGCTGGTAGCCATTGGCAATGTGTTGCCTTTCCTGCTGAAGCACAGAAGCTTCTCTGCTAGCTGAGATACCAACGTTTCACCATCAACCCTGGAGACAGGTCTAGGCTGTCCCTACCACAGCTAAAAACCCCATCAGGCTCTTGTTCTGTTCCAGACTGACACCTCTGCAGGCTGAGCTGTACAAGAACTTCCTGAAGCAAGCCAAGCCAGTGGAGGAGCTGAAGGAGGGCAGGATGAGTGTGTCATCTCTCTCCTCCATCACTTCCCTGAAGAAGCTCTGCAACCGTGAGTTGCTTCCCTCGTGATGGGTTTGGTTTTTGACCTGCTGCTGGGGGGTTTTGTTGGGTTTTTTTGGCCCTCCCTTCTGCACTCCACAGTCCCTGAGTTATGTGTGTTCTCCAGACCCTGCTCTTATTCATGATAAGTGTGTGGAAGAGGAAGAAGGTTTTGTGGGAGCCCTGGATTTATTCCCTGCTGGCTACAGCACCAAATCTGTGGAGCCCCAGCTTTCAGGTACTGTGGAACTCAACATTACAAACATGGTGCCTAACACAGGCAACCACAAGACTGTTTAACATCTTAGCAAGGGCTAGAATTTAGGAACTTCTGCTCTAGCTTCCTTCTTTCTCCAGGAAAGATGCTGGTTCTGGATTACATCCTTGCTGTTACAAAAAGCACCACTAACGACAAGGTGGTTTTGGTGTCTAACTACACTCAGACACTGGACCTATTTGAGAAGCTCTGCAGGAACAGAAGGTTTGTCTTTGGGTTTACAGCTGCTTAATCCTGCAAGACCAAACTTGCAGTTTACCCTGTGCAAGAAGCTTATTTTTCAAGTTTCTATCAGCAGGAGCTTGTCACCTTCCACCTCAGGTGTTCCTGAACTGGAACTAAGGTGGCTTGTGCTTTGACTACTGAGCTCACCCAGCAGAAAAGCTTATGAAGAGTGATTGAAGGAGCTGGGAGTGTTCAGTGTGAGGAAGAGGAGGCTGAGGGGAGCTCTCCTCACTCTCTCTAGCACCTGCCAGGCCATTGCAGAGAGGCTGGTGCTGGGCTCTGCTCACAGGTCATTAGTGACAGAACTGGAGGGGAGGGATTTCAGCTGCTCCAGGGGAGGGGCAGACTGGGCAGGAGGGAAAATTGTCACAGAAAGAGCAGCCAGAGCCTGGCACACATGCTGCCCAGGGAGGGGGTTGAGTCCCCAAGCCCTGGCGGTGTTTCAGGGTGGTTTGGATGTGGATTTGAGGGACATGATTTAGGGGTGAACTGTGTAGAGTAGGTTAATGGTTGGCCTGGATGATCCCAAGGGGTTTTTACAACCTGAATGATTCTATGAATGCTCCTGAAGCCCTTGTTAGAAGGCTTTTCCTCTTTGCAGTGGGTGCTGACAGGGCCTGAGCAGGCCAGTTGCAGTCAGAGTCTGTGTTGCAGGTATCTCTACGTCCGACTGGACGGCACCATGTCCATTAAGAAGAGAGCCAAGATCGTGGAGAGATTCAATAGCCCCTCGGTGAGTGGAACCTGCCAGAGGGGAGCAGCTCCACAGCCTGCCACTCCCAGTGTTTAACCCAAACCTGCTTTCTGCTGTTTCCCCCAGAGCCCTGAGTTTATCTTCATGCTGAGCAGCAAGGCGGGTGGCTGTGGTTTGAACCTGATTGGGGCAAACAGGCTGGTTATGTTTGATCCCGACTGGAATCCGGCCAACGACGAGCAGGCCATGGCCCGGGTTTGGAGGGATGGGCAGAAGAAGACCTGCTACATCTACCGCCTGCTCTCCGTGAGTCCTGGCCCCTCCTTCTCAGCGTGGGCAGCCTGGGGCCAGCTCAGGCAGCAGCTGCTCCCATTGGGACCAGAAGGGGGAAACTCTTTTCATGTGCAGCGAGGCCAAGGGTCCTGCACTTGGGTCGCAACAACCCCCAGAAGCTCCAGGCTGGGGGAGCAGTGGCTGGAAACTGCCCAGCAGAAAGGGACCTGGGGGTGCTGGTGGCACCCAGGCTGGACATGAGCTAGTGTGTACCCAGGGGGATAAGAAGGCCAAGGGCATCCTGGGCTGGATCAGGAATAGAGTGGGCAGCAGGAGCAGAGCAGGGATCAGGCCCTTGTGCTCGGGCCTGATGAGGCCTCAGTGCTGGATTTCAGCTCTGGGCCCCTCATTCCAGGACAGACATGGAGGGGCTGGAATGGGTCCAGAGGAGCTGCCAAGCTCCTGAGGGGCTGAGAAAGCAAGTGGTGTGAGGAGAGGCTGAGGGAGCTGGGCATGGTCAGTGTGGAGCAGAGGAGGCTGAGGGGGGACTTCATTGCCCTCTCCAGCTCCTGCCAGGAGGGTGCAGAGAGATGGGTGAGGCCTCTGCTCCTTAGTCACTGATGACAGAACCAGGGCAATGGGCTGAAGTTGCAGCAGGGAAGTTTAGATTGGGTATTAGGAAGAAATTATTTCCTGAGAGAGTGGTGAGGCCCTGGAGCTCTGCTTCACCTCTGCCTCTCTCCTGCAGACAGGGACCATAGAGGAGAAGATTTTCCAGCGGCAGACCCACAAGAAGGCCCTCAGCAGCTGTGTGGTGGATGAAGAGCAGGATGTAGAAAGGCATTTCTCCCTTGGAGAGCTGAAGGAGCTCTTTACATTGAATGAGACCACCACCAGTGACACCCATGACAAGTGAGTACCCAAATGGCTGCCTAATGGATGGATCTGGCCAAAGAACCCTCCACACTTTGGCCTCAGGGGTTCCTCAGGCAGCTGGAGGAAGCTTTAAGAGGGAAGGTCTCAGGTGTTTCTGCTTCTGAAGCTGTTGACACCTGGAGATGAGCAGTTCCTTGCTGTCCTACCTTTTTTGTTCCAGCCAGCGCAGCAGTTCTAAGATAACAAGTGAGCAAACTCTTGTTGCTGCCTGCACCTGGAGGCTGTGAAATACTGCACTAATGAAGAGAGAACTTGTTCACATTGCAGGCCATCTTGGTCCTCCTTTGCCACTCTCCTCCTGGTGGTTTGTGATCTCCAAATGCTGAGCTCTTTCTGATGCCAGGGCTACTCCCTCTTCTAAAATTCATGTGGCCAACCAAAAAAGTGCTGTTCTGGGGACTAAAAGAATCCTCTTCTCCCCTGTCTGCCCTTCTCCCCTGTCCCTGAGACCTGTGCTATTGCAGCTGGCAGAAAGAGGACAGGGAGTGCAGGAAAATGCTTCGCTCTCAAAGTTAAGACTCTTAGTTCAGGCAAGAAGTGAAGCAGATTAATTTTAAGCTGACTCAGAGCTTAGCTCTGTGTGGGTATCTTGTCTGCATGGCAACAAGCTTTGCTGGCAGAGCTCCTGTCTCCTTAGGTGGCAGCTCAAAAACAGCCTGAGCTCAACCTGGTGACTGGTGGGAGCTGGGATATGGAGCATGGCCTGGGAAGCCTGAAGCAGTGCTAAGAAGGTGTTAGCAGGGGGGTGCTCACCTGAGGCTTGCTCTGAGCAGCATCTCTTTTTCACTGAGAGAGTGGGGAGGCCTTGGAACAGGCTGCTCAGGGAAGGGCTGGGATCAGAAATCCTGGCTTTTCAGGCCACGGGTTAGTGGTCTTGTCTAGTAAACAGTTGGACTTGATCTTTTAGGTCATTTCCAACCTTAATAATTCTGAATCTCACCTTTCTGGGGAAGCTCTGGAATCTCCTGCTGGACAAGCCCCCTGTGGCTAATCCTGGAGAGGGGCTCTGCCCTTGAACCCCGGGGTTTCCAAGCTGTGGGAGCTGTTCCTCCCCTGCTGCACCTGCCAGACCGTGCTGGCTGATCCCATCCCGGGGATATGCCCGTGTGGCAGGGGAGGGGAGTTGATCTTGGGGGTGCTCCTGCTGACCCTGCCCTATCTCCCCAGGATCAAGTGCCGCCGCTGCGTGAACGGCCACCAGGTGTCACCCCCTCCCCAGGGCTCCGACTGCACCTCCGACCTGTCCCAGTGGAACCACTGCGCCGGGAAGCGGGGGCTGCGGGACCCGGTGCTGAGCGCTGCCTGGGATGCCGCTGTCACCTTCACCTTCCATCACCACTCCCACGAGGAGCAGCGCGGGATCTCCTAGCAGTAGGGATCTGCTCTGGCAGCCCTCCCTGATTTCACCTTTCCAGGGGCAGCAGTGCCTCCTGCTCTGCCCTGAGGCTCTGGAACTGCAGGGGATGCTGAGGGACTGGAAGGCCCCTTGGTGTTGCTCAGTTGCCTTTTCCCTGCTCTGTGCCTGGAAGAGCTGCTGCTCTGTGGGAAGCTGGGAGGAACTGGACTGTGCCTGGTGGGGTCCAACACTGGTTTCCGTGCTGCTGGTGTCTGTGGTTTCTACTCAGCCCAGTTTTAGCTAAGCCTCCAGTTTTATTGCACACTGGGGTGTTTTTCATGGACAGCTTGTGGCTTGTAGCTGCTGCTCAGAAACTTATAGGGTGCATTTCTGGGGTGAAATGGGAACCTTGCTGGTTGCCCTTGCTAAAGGGAGGAAAAAAAATTCAGCTCCTGTGTTGAACATGTGGCCTGAAAAATCTCTTCAGCAGCAGGAACTGTAAAGGAAACTCCCTTTCTAAAGCCACTTGGTTATGGGCAGGATCCCCTCAGCCACAGTGCTTTAATTAGATCATTTTAACAAGCTGGTAATAAAATTCACACCTTGGTACATTATGGGTCTTAATTATATTTTTATTATAAAAAAATGTCAGAAAAGAACAAACTATTTAAAACCTCTGTGACATGAATGCAGACTCTGGAAGAAGGGCAGCAGGACTGCAAACAAACAGCAAGTTACTTGCTACATCATTCTTTTTCTTTCCATAGACTTGTTCCAAAGGTAAAAGGTGGATGGCTTGGGTTTTTTTTAGCTTCTTTTCTACTCCGTTCCCATGGAGGGAGTTTTTCTTTCACATGTTAAAGGAATGGACCTTAAGGTTGTGCTGCTCAAAAGTGAGGTCCCTGAGAGCTGGGAGACTCCAACGAGGGAGAGATTTAGTGAGGAGAGAGTGACTGAAACACCAGGAACTTTGGCACAACACCCTGGGAAATAACTGCCTGCCCCGAGACCTGCAGGCAGCCTCAGCAGCTCCCTGGTATCTGTCCCACTTAGAACAAGGCTAAGGATTGGATCAGCTGGAGGTGCAGCTGCTACCCCACAGGCTCTTGTGTGGCAGCTGACTGGAGCAGCCCTCCCAAGGAACACAGAAGTGCAAGAGCTGTACCCTGCTTAGAGCAGGAGAAGTACCCCCCCTTGCTGTGAAATCTTTAGTGGCCAGGAACTGAAGAGCGTCGTTGGAGGCCGGTGAGTTTCCCACTGCTTCCCAGCCCCTCACATGACACTGAGATAGTCGGCGAAGGCCTGGGAGGAGTCCCAGGAGTCGCTGACCACGCTGCACAGAGCCCGCAGCCGCCGCAGCGCCTCCCCGGCCGTCTGCGCGTCCTGCTCCAGCCAATTCTGGAAGAGGCGGAGGTGTGGGAAGGGGCTCCGCCCCCCCCGCCGCTGGACGTGCCCTTCCAGCTGCTCTGCGAACTCCAGTAGCCCGCTGGGTTTGATGCAGTTGGAGCTTTCCGGGGAAAAGGGAAAAAAGGAGTCAGTAAGAGCCAGACTCCTGGGGGCGCAGTGTGAGGGTCTGTTCGTGTGGGGGTGCTGCCTGGGGCTGTTCAGTGCAAAGTGTCTTCAGGGATAAAAAGTGACTTGACCCTGAGCTTCGGGATGTAGAACAAGAGGAAAACAGTACAGGGGAGGGCTGGGAGATTTTTCAGGACTAAAATGGTTAATCCTGACCAGTTACTGTCCTGGCTTTCCTATTTCTACCTTAACTGGAGCTGTCTGCTGGGCACAGCCTGCTGGCTCAGCAGTCAGCTGGCAAGGGGCCTGGCTGACCCCCTGGGTCCCAGTGCAAGCCCCAGGAGCAAGGGAGCATTTAGCTTTTCCCTGTGAGAAAGCCTAGAGAGCAGCTCTGAAGTCCTGATGGTTCTAGGAGATTAATAGCTCATTTACCCTGCAAAGATGTGTAAATAAATAGGAAGTTACACACTAGGCTTCATCGTGTGAGCAGCACAACCCTGAGGCTGCTGGAGGGGCTGTGGGTAAAGAAATTGTTAAGCCTGTGAATTCTCAGCAACCTTCAAAGCTGCTGGAAGCCCCTGAAGCTGCAGCTGCCAGTTGCAGTGGGCACAACTTTCCCTGAAAACAAAACTTTGCTGGGGTTTCTCCTGCTGCCTGAGCCAAGTTCAGCTCTGGTTCCCCTGAGCCAAGTAGCTGTGTGTTCAGCAGAATACCTGACATCCAGCTGGCAGAGAGAAGAGGAGGAGTCTTCAGAGAAGATGTCAGCAAGGGCAACCAGCCCCTGATCACCTAGGAGGGGAGAGAAATGCAGCTGGTGAATGCAAACTGGGAACTAAGTGTTTAAATTGTCCACAGGGCTGCAGTGACAGCACAGAGAAGAATTTAAGAGCAGCTGCACCCAGCACAAGGGCTCATCTCTGCAGCCTCAGAGTGTCCCCCTGGGGGAGGCAAAGCAAATCCACCCTGCTGAGCACAGTTCTGTTCAAGGTCATGAGGAAATCTGGTGGTAGGAGAGTTTGCTTCGCTGGGAAAATCCTGGTTTTGGCTGAGAATTCAACAATAATTCAACATTGGTTTCCAAGTGGCCAACAGACAGGGTTTACTCAGCCCTCAGGAACAGGGTGTGTTTCAGGTGAGGCTGAGTTTTGCTGCTTCATTTCATCAAGGGAACAAAAAGCTGTGTTTGAATTGACCCAAAATCCATTCCTCAGTCATTTCTCCTTGGCCTATCATCTCTGTAGATCCAGTTCCACTTCTCTGACACAAACCCCTTCTTGACTTAGTCCCCATCCCTCCACTGCTTGTCAGGAGCTTTTAAAGCACAAAATCCCCAAACTCAAGGAAAATCTGTGCCCACAGATGAGAGGCAGTGTATCTGCTGCTGGAGCTGTTAGACTCTGAATCAGGCTGAACTCAACTGTAAGAAAACAGGAGCTCTGTGCTCCTTGTGAACCAAACCCACTCTGCTGGGTGTTTTGGGCTCAGCACTAAGCTCCCCAGCTGACAAACCCCCAGCCCTGAAGCTCTCTCCAGCAGAGCTCGTACTCACCAAGGCGATTTCCAGGCAGTTTGAGGCTCTTCAGAGATGAATTTCTCTTCACTGCGTTGATGATTTCTGACACAAAGTCACTGGTAGAGCTTTCAAACAGGCGGCAGAAGGAAAAGGTGATTTCTGTGGAAGCAATGGATTGGCAGTGCTTGTTAATGCTCCCTGTGTGCTTCAGCAGTCCACAGCTACAGCCCCAGCCTCCCCAGCAGCACGTCCCACAGAAGGAGCAGAGATCACACCCAGGGAAGTGGCTGTGCCAGCTGATCCAGTTAAAGGCTGCAGGTTCAAAACCTTTGTTTTACAGCCAAAGCTATGGGCTCTTCTCTGCAGCACAGGCCAGCTTTGCAGCTGCTCCCCTCTCTGCCCAGCTGGCACAAAGAACCAGAAGTGTTCCCACTCTGCCAGCAGCTACAGACCTGCTCCAGGGACACTGACACCTGTCCCATCCAAAGATCACCTCTGGAACATCCAACAGCCAAAAGCAGCCACCTGCAGCACCTTTCCAGGCACCAGCATCCAGTTGTACCTTGCAGGCCAGGATCCTGAAGCATTAACAGGACTTCTTTCTGGTGCTCAGCCAGGTTCACATCATGAAAGCTCAGCTTCTTCAAGTTTGGATTATACTCTGAAAGCAAAACAAGTTTGTGGATGAAGTGTTGTGCACCCTTGGGATAAAAATACCCTGACCCACCTACCAGCCAATGCCCCAGAACTGAGTTGGACTGTAGATCATTTCTGCTGGCTTGGGGTTAATTAAAGGAACCATCCTGTTCTGCAGGTTCATCCTGCTCAGCACCAGAAGACTTTTCCCAGATATCCCACACTGAAGAAATGGAGCCACCTGAGCTGGTTTTGTGCTAAAGGATGGAAGGTGACAGCAGGGAAGCTGCTCTCTGTGTCACAGTGATGTTGCTACAGGTTAGCAGATACCTTTGAGTGCCTCCAAAAGCAGCCCAAGCTCCTGAGAACAGGGCAGAGTGGCACTGTCGAGGGACAGCTGCTGGAGGGACTTGGATGCCTTGAGCACTGGCAGCAGGAATGTGGTGTGCAGAGGTTCCCTGGGGAATCGGATCTCCAGCTGCTCCAGGCAGCTCTCTAAGGGAATAAAAACAAAGAGCAATGAAAGAGCTTGGCCTGTCTTCAACACAGCTGGGTCCTGCAGCAAGCAATCACTCCCTGGTGACATCAAGTCTACACATTTCTGCAGTGGAAGGGCTGTGTTCAGTGGTGCCCTGGGACAGGATGAGGGACAATGGGCAAAACTGGAACCCAGGGAGTTCCACCTCAACATGAGGAGAAACCTTTTCCCTGGGAGGGTGCCAGAGCCTGGCCCAGGCTGCCCAGAGAGGCTGTGGAGTCTCCTGCTCTGGAGACTTTCCAACCCCATCTGGATTTGCTCCTGTGTGGGCTGCCCTGGGTGCCCCTGCTCCGGCAGGGTGTTGGACTCCATCATCTCCAGAGCTCCCTTCCACCACCTACCATGCTTGGATTCTATGAGTCAGGTTGGTAGAAGTGCCTGTGTGACATGCCCTGTGTGCTCTGTGGGGAACACCAAGCACTTCAACCTGATTTCAGGACTCCTGCCAGACCCCAGGGTTACCAAATTCTACTCTGTTCTGGCAGTGAAACACCTGAGAGGAGGTCACCAGTACTGCACAAACCAGCCTGTCCTGCCAGAGCACAGCTCCTCCATGGCCCCACACTCCCTCAGAGGCTTGTTGCTTCTTTCACTGTCATTCAAGGGCCAGCACCTTGGAGTGGTGAGGGAACAACACTCTGCCCAAGCCTGAGGCTCCAAGGGCACGTCAGACTGGAGGTGACCAACTCCAGCACCACCTACATCACAAGGTGAGGCTGTCACTGCCTCAGTGTAGCAAAGCAGAGCTCAAGCCCACATGGTGCTGAGCTCCCTGCCACATCCTGGCCGTCACAACAACAATGCCTACCTGGGATTTCTCCCCCACTGCAGCCTGGCTGGCCCTCCACCTGGTTCCTGAAGTCAAAGCTGAGGCTGAGCAGGCGGAGCTGGGGATGGGCACTGAGCAGGCAGCCAACCAGCTCCAGGCAGGGCACTGCCGAGGACATATCGCTCAGGCGCAGCGCGCGGAGCTGACAGGCCGGATGGCGGGACAGGGCCCGGAGCCCTGACAGGATGCAGGAGATGTTGAAGCCCAGGCCTGGAACAGGATTTGCACAGAGAGGTGTTAGATGTGCCTGCAGCTGGAGCTGCCAATGCAGGCCAGGGCTAAACCTCAGTGCTGCTTCAGCTCTTAAGCCAGGCTTAAGATGGAGGCCTGCCTCTTCACCCTCTCTGGATGGCCAGGGACTAAAGAGCCCCATTCTCTCCCTCCAACCACATCCACTCCGACGCCATTCCCAAGCTCAGGTGCTAATATTCTTAAAATTCCCCTTTCGGGTAAAGTTAAAACTGGGGTAAATCAGGAATAAATCAGACTAGTGCTGAAAGGAAGCAATACCTTCAAGTCACTAACCATTGTAGGAAAGAACCAAGCTTTCTAAAGACACCCAAGAACTCAGCAGGTTACTCAGAGTCCGACACATCTCCCCAGTCAAGTGAACGGAGAACAATTCCAGCGTGGACACACTTCGGAAGCGCTGAGCAGCTCTCAGAGACAAGCCCCCAGCAGACCCTCTTTTCTTACAGCCAGCAGGGCCAGGGCATGGAGATCCCAGGGAGGAGCCAGTCCAGCTCTCAGCATTTTCACTCTCTTTGGTGCTGTTTGTGTCGAGCAGCTCTGAGTTACCCTCTCTGCCAACAGTAAAAACAAAATCATACAGGTCTTCTGGGTCAGCACGTGGTCCCCTGGCTCGGCCGCGGCGTTTCCTCCCCGCTGCGGGTCTCCGAGCTCTCCCAAGACAGGCCAGGGGGTCTGAAACATGGTGAGGAGACCCCCCCTGAGTGCTAGGGTGGCCCTGGGACACTTCCCAGGCTGAGACCTGCAAAGGACTTCTGGGTCTGGAGGGGACAGAGTCCAGGGTAGCAGCAGCTCCAAGCCCGTTCACCTCCACAGCAGCCTCCTTCAGGTTCCGAGTGTCACCACCTCCCCACTCTGGCGCCAAGTCCAGGCTCAGGGCCGAGCCCTCCCCTCTGCAGAGGCCACAGGGGCTGCTGTGATAGGCCAGGGCATTCCCTGAGCGCCAAAGCCCAGCGCTCATGCTCAGGATGAGCAGAAGGAGAACAGGGTCAGGAACAGGCCAGGAATACACGGACACCTGGCTGACGGAGCCGTGGTGGATCAGGCGGTGCAGAAGGAAAACCAGCGAACACCTGACGGGCTGGTCAGAGGAGAGAAGGTGCTGGAACTTGAGGATCCGCAGGGAGCCAGCCAGGTTCTCCAGGACTCCATGGTTGTGCTCAGCAGCCAGCTCGACTGCACCTTGCAGCATGCTGCAGAGGGTCAGCTGGGACACATAGGGGGAACAGTGCAGCAGGGGGGAGAAGCGCTGCTCATTGAGACGCCAGTCGGAGGACACGTCCAAGACTCCGTGGAGAACGTTGGAGAACAGAGTTTCCAGGAATTTCTTCCTCCAGCAGGTCACGTTCTGCAATTCAAGGACCGGGCCAGGTCAACCAGCAACCACCACAATGTTTCTCAGAGAATCATTCAGGTTGGAAAAGCCCCGTGGGATCATCCAGTCCAATCATCAACCTACTCTACACAGTTCACCCCTAAACCATGGCCCTCAAACAAAGGACTCAACCCCCTCCCTGGGCAGCCTGTGCCAGGCTCTGGCTGCTCTGTCAGGGAACACTTTTCCCTCCTGCCCAGTCTGCCCCTCCCCTGGAGCAGCTGGAATCCCTCCCCTCTGGTTCTGTCACTAATGACCTGTGAGCAGAGCCCAGCACCAGCCTCTCTGCAATGGCCTGGCAGGTGCTGTAGAGGGTGATGAGGGCTCCCCTCAGCCTCCTCTTCTTCACACTGAACACTCTCAGTCTCATTCACTTTCAGCTCAATCATTGCCCCCTGCTAAGCTGGTTCCTGTGGTGTGTGAAAGAACCACTACTCGTGCCACTCTGGCTTCGCAGTTCTCTGCTCAAAACCAGTTGCTCCCTATCTTGCTCCTGGCCTTACTTACACATATTCCCTGGTGTGAAGTCAATAAACACATCACCAGGAATTTTCTTCCTGAGCACCTACTGTACTGACAGGCTCTGAATGATCCTTAGGCAGTGCAGAGCCCATGGAGCTGCTTTCCTGGATAAAAACCACTCCTGCAAACCCACCATCTTCCAGTGCTTGCTGATACACCAGCAGGTTTCTGCTGCCAGTGTAGGCGTGAGGGTGGTGTGAGATACTGAATATATCCTCCATTTCCCCAAGAACTGCACCTCTAAAGAAAGGATTTATTCTTTCAGCAAACCCACTGCTGTCAGATGAAGGGTGTAGACTACACCTGGGGGTGTTCACTACACTTCTCACCAACCCTGTTTCCCACAATGTCTGTCCTTGGCCAGGAGCTCTACAATCACTCATGACAGCAGCACTGGGGGGTTGGCCAGCAACACTGGAGAGGGGCTCAGAAATAAAACCTCCCAGAAGAGGGCAAAAATGGGGCATCTGCATGGTGTCCCTTCTCCTGCCAGCACCGTCCCCTTACCTCGGAGTTGGGTGGCCTGGTTTTCATCACTTCATCCCACAGCTTGCGCCAGATGGGCTGTGTTGAGAGGCCTGGGGAAGGGGGGAAAAATCATCAACCAGGGTGATTGAATCAATCAGACTTCTTCCCTAGAGCTCACGGGGGCACCGGGGAGGTGCGGGGCAGTGCTGGACGGGTGCAGAGCAGACCCCTACAGCAAGAAGAGGGTGTTATGCAGCAAGGGGAAGGCAACTGCCACCTTGGAAGGTTAAAGGGTTAAAACCCAGCAGAATTTCCCACTCCTCACAAGCAGCAAAGTTACAGCAAGGCCCAGGCTGCTGCGTGACCCCTGCCCGGGTACGGGA
>JAOEGS010009458.1:11955-24262 GCA_025447755.1 Corythornis vintsioides
TGATTGTTTAAACCTATCACAGGAGACTGCGATACCGGTATTGTAAGAAAAAGAATATAAAAGGACTGTATTTCTTAATAAACTTTGGAGTTAGTTTGCATCAAACTGTTTCCCCATCCCGTGTTGCGACGACATAAGAGTAATAGATGGGTGAGACCCAAACTATTACTCAAGCATATGTTGATTCTGCTGGGGTACTTATTTGGTCTCTTAATTGGGTTGCAACATATTCCACTGTGTCCCTTTTGTCTCCTATTGAAATGATCAGACTTAAGGTCTTAATTTGGCCTTTGTGATAGAAGTCAGATTTTCTCTGCTATATTAATTATTATCAGGTAATGTCTTAAAGTTTCAAAATTACTTCAAAACTAAGTAAAACTTCTCATATAACGTCAATGTATTTTGCTAATACACAAGAATGTGCTAGCAAACTGTTATCTAATACCACCTCCTACTATATTAGAGATCATACCGTATGCGATGACACATGTTCTTGGAGAAATCATGGGCATACTGCAGGTGGTGGGATGAGAGTTTGCTGTGTATGCATAGAAATTTCACACCGCTGTAAACCATTCCAGACTGGGGAAACAATCCCTACCCACACTTATTAACAGAGGCTCAAAATGAGATCTAGCTCCACCTCTGGCATGCTTTATCATGCACTGATTTTGCAGTCCCATCTGTTCTTCAGAACTGCCAGTTCATCTAGCAACCAATCACATTAGACATTTTTAAACTGTGAGAGGAGTTAGCTGGAGCTCTTAACAAATTGTTCCTGTCATCTACCATCAATTTTCCCATTATCATTGACAGCAGGACTAACCCATGGCCAATACCCATTTGCACTTTCAGCTAAGAAAGAAAGTTCCCCCACAAAATTTCCTTTAAGCTAAAACACAGATTTTGTTCAGCTAAACTATGTTGGCTGAGGACTCACCCATCCCTCAACAAAAATTCAGAGATGAGCTTCTTTTTGACTGTAGAATAATGACTGAGATAAAAGTCAGCTTAGGAGTCTCTGCCTACGTTAAAAATTTGAGCCAAATGTTATGGGTTGAAGAAAGTATCTCCAGCAGTTTAGCAAAATATCCACTTGGATTGATGTTTTATAACTGCGCTTTTACATTCCTTGGAACTTTTACTTCAAACTCCAAAAAAGCTCTTTGAAAACATAGTCTGTAATTAGCAAGACTGTTGTATAGCCTGTCCCTATGCTAGTGAAACATAGGGCCATGCAGAATAGTGCAGTGGCACAGAAATTGCCTACTGGTACTTGAGAAAGATGAAGAATTGTCTGCCAACATCCAAATCAACACCAGCTCCCAGTGCATTGTATAACATTACTGCAGGACAGACCACATCTTCCAGGGACCAGTGACATCCCCAGGCACTGTTTATTTTACTCATAGAGACTCAGCTGCTGAGTCCAAAAATGTTATGGAGCACTGATTTTTTTCTGAATTAGCATTAAAATACTCCCAAATGGAACCACCAAGTTTAGTGGTCACTTGAAAACCTTGAGTATTACTTATATATATCTAATGACTTTTATTTTTTCCTGTCATCTGCAGATGTCCATGATTTCTGAGGATATTTAAATGCAAGTTGACCTGATTAAACGTGGTTGGATAGAATGCAGAACAGATATTGTGATGTAGCATCACAGATTTACACATCATTGTGGAATTCTTTTGCCAGTGTGTATGAAAAACGTTTTTTTGCATCTCTTCCCATATAATAAAATTGTCTAAGCGCTTCTGAGAAACAGGAGCTGCCTACATTTATAGGTTTCTTGAATGACAGAATTATGAACAGTTTTATGGTTTGAAGATCTCTTCCGCTTCAAATCCAACGGGACATAGAAGAATAGAATCTGATGGTGAGCATTGGGCCAGAAGGAACTGCTTTGGCAAGACAAATTCACAGGCTACAGTTATGTCCCCAGAAAAGACAGCCTTCTTGGCTTCACTCGCCAGGGATCAACCAGACATATTCCAAGCCGCTGGCAAATGTCACAGAATCACAGAATCACACATAATCATTATGGTTGGAAAGGACCTGCAGGGTCATTAAGTCCAGCCTTTGTCCTAGCAAATGTCTCCCCTCACTGTCATGTGGTGTCTCCATGTAAGACAAATTAGTTTTGATCAGTTACTCCTCAGAGAGAGTAAAGCTCCCCCGTTGGAAATCCGGGTTCAACCACCATCCTGCTTTGTCCCATGCTCTCTATGGACTTCTCCCTGACAGATTTTTGTCTCCTTTCTCAAGTCAGTTGGAGATAGCTTTACCTGTGGGCCTAATATTTACAGTGCAAAAATTGGATGTTAGCAAACTTGCTCATGCCTTTTTTGCTTGAAGAAAATGTAAGGGTGGAGGATGGGAGATGGTGTGATACTATACATCAGGAAATCTACTAGCCAGGAAAAGCAGTATGTTCATTGCTGTTGGAACCTCAGTTCTGTTGCTGCAAATAACGTCTTGCCTTGGTCTCTCCAATCTGTGAGATATTTCTGTGACTAAGATGATCCATCTTTGTTCTGATAAGTGGTAGTTAATGAAAAAGTAAGATAGCAATCTACACAAGAGATGAGGAGTCTTAGAGTATTACTCGTGTTGTGATTAGGCATTGTTTCTTAGTCAGGTTTCCATTTCTACTCAATGTTGCCAGCAGAAACCAAGGGGAACATTAAGGTCAAAATCAGATGATATCTGTGTTCTGATTGAATAAAACAATTTACTTTACATTTTCCTCTGTATCCTAATATTGCAGAGAGAAAAAAAAAAAATGTGGGAAGGTACAGAAAAAAGGAACAGCTCAGAATACAGCAATCAGTCTCACTTCTAAATGCATAACATGGATGATATTGAGGTGAATACCCAAAAGGAAACTTGAATAAGCTAGTTCCAGCATTTAGATATTTACTGGTTCCAAACTGTCTTTGTGAAAACTGCAATTTAAAGAACATAGAAGCTTAATTTGGTATTCCCTGAAATGCAAAAGAAGAGAAGCATGGTATCATTTGACTGATTTATTCTGCTTCTTTCTTCAAGAGTATTTTATTATCTGGAGAAGACTTGTATCTTTCAGACAGACTGGGAAGCTAACCAGGTATTGTCAATGCACCATCACCTTGCAACTGGGAATGAATTTGATGAGCTGATTCCTGGTGACACAGCTTTAAAATACAGCTAATGTAAATGGAGAATCTATACAGTTGTCAATAATTCTGGAAAGCTTATTTATCACCACCCTAAGGTTTAGAAGCAGACCAGCTAAAGTTTTCTCTTTACTGGATGGCATTTTGCAGCAGATAATGTCACCTTGCTGGGATGAGACTAGTAGCAGTTAACACTATACACAGAGGAGTGGTGAGAGGATTAGAACATGTCCAGATCCACACCCGGATCCGGATCCTGATCCAGATCCAGACTGAGATAGTCTTAAAATTCATTAGTGTGCATCTGCAGTGATTGGTTACAAAATACTTAGATTTTTACAATTAATATATCACATTTTCTTGGATTTATCAAGGACTAAACCAGAGAAAATAATTCATTACATACATTTTATGAGATTCAGATCTTGCTTTATGTTTGTGATATTTTGAAAACTGTTAAAAGAAGCAATGGAAAATCATTACTAATGGTTCTGACCTTGTCTTGGTCTGTACTGGGGTAAAGTGACATGAAAATCTATGTTCCTAAATGTTTTTTTTTAAAAAAAAAAGTATCTTCAAATGCAGAATCAATTCCCATGTCCCTTTTTCATGATAGTTAAATGATAATGTAGGTATCAAATACAGATGACATGACAGCTCATTCAACTTAAAGTATCTTTACCCTCTAATGGGTAGCTGAAGATGTATTTGATTTAAATTACTTTAGAGTCATGGGTCACAAAGAGCACTGCAATGCCTTCTTCATTCAGCTGAATCAGCTGATTAGTCGCAGCCAAGGTCTGCTGCCTACCTGTGAGGAGGTCTGATGTCTCACCTAAAAAGCAGGAAGGTGCTTCTATAAGGACTCCAATGTGAATTGCAAGACACAATTATAATCAAGTTCAGGAAAAAAACCTTCACAGTGTTCAAGGATGTTTGGATCCAATTGCTACTTTCTCATTATTTCTGACAAATCAAGTTTTGCTCATATGATGACAAAATCTGTATGTACTCACAAAATCTTATGACACCTTTTCTCTCTGAAATTCAGACCTGCTCTCCTGGGACTTATACTGGAAAGTGACCTTTCTTTGTCTGAAGGTGAAGACATTAGTTAATGCTTTGCTTTGAACATATGCTATCTGGAATTCTGATTTTTTTCCGGTGTAAAATCAGTAGGAATACAAGTGGAATGGCAACTATTGAACAATGTACTAATGCTTCTTGTGTTCCTGTCAAATGTCAGTCATGGTCATTGAGCACAAATGATACATGTGTTTGCACACCACCCATTATTTAAAAAAGCTAAACCATTTCCACTGGAATCCATAGGTGCCTTTTTCTGCCCTCAACTATTAAGCTCTTCTGATATCTTGCTTTATGCAAAACTTATGTAAACTTAAGAGTAATTAAACACTTTAATTCTTCAGTCAAACAGACCCAAACATAAAAATATGACTAGCTTACTCATATCAATTTTCTCTGAACATTTGCCATCAAATGTTTAAATGAAAATGAATAGGTGAATTATCATCTACAGACAAGCCTCTGGATCTTCTTATATAATTCATACTAAAGGTTGCTTTGAAGATTCTTGAAGAGCCAAGTAACTTACAAATGCAGTTAAATAGAGTCAGCCAAACACTCCCTTTCTGCTGGATGTCTCCTTCACCTTCTCTCATCTTAAATTCTTAATCTCGTTTTTCTTCCCATCTATACTGTCTTCTCTACATTAATCCTTTTACCCAGTCCTTCTGCATCTAAATAGTGACTCATTTCATTTTTCTTTCAGCATCATTATTTTAATGATAGTGAATCTGAACATTATTAAGACACTTAAATTAGATTATTTTATAGTGAAGGATATTTTAAATATGGGAAAAAGATAAATCCTGGAAGATCAGACCTCACTTTCACCATATGCTGTTTCAGTTAAGAAAGATGTTATATGAAGCAAGCACAGAGACAGCTGTTCCTCAGACAGCTTACTTCAGAAGGTGTAAACAGAACTGCTTGTGCCCTGGGAAATTTTACTGTTTGGTGCTTGTTTTCCAACTAACATATTTCCCTTTCTTGGCAGCCAAAGTCAAGACAATCCTTTGAATATGTTTGTGGAGTTGATGTGTCATGGTGATGAAGACAGGATAATACTTAATACTCCTGTGGAGTGACATCATGTAATCATCCTAAATGCGCCAAACACTTTCCCAAGACTACAACTCTTAGAGTAGTAACCAAGAACTGCTTCATTTGCACAGAGTTCATATCTCTCATTGTCCAAATGGCAAATGAGAAAGGCACAAAGCATGATCATCAAATCATAGAATCATAGAATGGTAGGGGTTGGAAGGGACCTCTGGTGATCATCCAGACTAACCCTCCTGACAGATCAGGAACACCCAGGGCAGGAGATGCTGGAACAGATCCAGGTGGGTCTTCAGAGTGTCTAGAGAAGGAGATTCCACAAACTCTCTGGGCAGCCTGTTCCAGGCTCTGTCACTCCCACAATAAAGAATATTTCTTCATGTTGAGGTGGAACTTCCATTACCTCTCGTCCTATCAGGTTGAAAAGACACTGGCCCCGTCTACTTGACACCCACCTTTAAGATATTTATAAACATTAATAAGATCCCCTCTCAGTCTCTCTTATCCAGGTTAAACAGCCTCATGTTCCTGTAAAAGTTAATAGTGTCCTCTAAGAAGGAGGTCCAAAATTGCTTCTACACCCAACCGCTGCAGTGAAAGTAGGAACCTAATCTTTTACCATGCTCTGCTGCTTATTGCTTTTACTTCACCGTGTATGTCAGAACTAATACTCCCCTACTCTGTTTAGAAACACCAGAAGTTCAGCCTTTGCTCTGGGATCCCAGTCCACATGAATAACACAAAGCTTATTCAAGGGCTTCTCTACATTTCTAATGCTAATTTCCATGCACAACAATATGAGAATTGTGACTGAAGACAGAAAAGTAAAATCTTGCAGTACTGAAAATTGTTAAGTATCTATATAATAAGTATCAAAGACCCAGATTTATTATTGGATGTGTATATAACTAGAGAGTTTGTGTAAATTTAATTTTGTATGTGTATGAAGATAATTGATTGGGCATACACATTTTCATATCACACAACACTGAGGACCAATTCTAATCTCAAATGAATAATTTGTAGTGTGACAAATCTTTAATATCTTGTGACTGTCATTACAAAAGACAGTTGCAAGATGATTATTCAATCATCTGAGATTCACTGTTCTATGTTTGAAAAACTTGTTCAGGAGTTACTTCTGTGCACTCATCTAACTTTCCATAAAATGCATCTGATTGGAAAAATATACCTAACTGACAGAAATAATTTCAAATAAGTGGCTACTTAATGAAGCTTTTCTCTCTTTCTCTGTTTCTTTTCAAAACAACATTGAAAGAATGCAAGATTTCTGGTGTGTGTAAGTTTGACATTATTTTTTTTTTCCACCTGAGTCACAAAATGATTAATTACAGAAATAAAAAGCAAAGAGGAAACTTGAGAGCACTTTATGTAGTGTAGTGTACCTAGAAAGCAGTGCTCCAGAGACAATCTTGAAACACAGGAGTCTTGGAAGAAAAATTTCCCTGAGACATTGCAGATATTACTTTAGCTTATGACTTATGCTTATTTTTCAGGGACAGGGGAGAAAAAAGGTAGTATATGCAGTAATACTTAGGTAAAATGCAAAAGCAGAAAGATAAAACCATTAAAATGGATGTAGTAAGAGAAAGTGAATCATTAGGACTGAGATGGATAAAATATAGTTTCCCTAACCTAAGATAACATCTGCTTTACCTGATAGACCTACCTTTTGATATACTTCCATCCACTTTAGACATCAACCAGTTTTAAAAGTTGTTGAAATGACAGGGAGAGAGACAAATGGCACATGGCTTGTCAAGTCAGTGCACCACTCTAAAAGTCATAATGGGCAGGGCAAACAAAAGAAAGAAAGGGTAAAGTCCATACTAAAAAAGTTAAAAATTAATAAATTTTATTGTCAACAAATTAGGAAGTCAAAAATGGTGAGTTTGGTAAAAAAAAAAAAAAGGTTTTAAAAGAGGAATGAATATCAAATTTATGTTTGCTTGTTTTTTTAAATCACTCGCTCATGTTCTGGAGTTGTTCTCAAAAAATACATAAAAGACAGAAAATTACTTTTAATTATTTAAAGCTGAGATTCAGGCAATCTGTTTATTACAAAAGATAGGATTTAATGAAAAGCATGAAATACTGAAAAATACATGAAAAAAAAAAGAATTGGCAGAAATTATAGGCAAATGTCTAGCGAAAGAAGATGGAGATGCAAGAAAAGTTTTATATCACTAATGCTAATGAATCCCAGCTTTGCCATCCTGAAGCTGGGTTGTTCATCGATTGGTTGAAGCTTTTTTGGAGAAGGAGATGAAGGTTAACCTAGGTTTCATAAGTATAGACAATTTTTGAATTTTATGGTTTTTTTTCTGTGCTGAACAGGGTTTCAAATGAAACAAGTAAAAGATACAAAGGGCGTTGTAAAATTCTGTCAGTAAATCAAAGCTGCCAAGAGTTTTACATAGGGCTTACCATGCTAAGAGCTTTGTAAGATAGTATGCTGCTGAAAGGATGTGGAAATTCAGCCATATCTAGGGAACAAGGCTGCATTCATGCTCTGCTAGCCAACTGAGAGTAGTGGAAAGAGCCCATCCTTTAAAAATCCATCAGATCTTTGGTTTGGTTTTGTTGTTTTGGTTTGGTTTTTTTATTTATTGTTAATTTGTTGTTCTATTTTCCCTTCTTCTGGCATTGCAGTTCTTCTGTTATATGTGCTAAGTTATTTACTGCCTAAAAATGAAAGAAAATAAAATTACCAAGCTGTGATTTAATGTGCAACAAAAATGAAATCTGCAAATCAGCTAGTTCAGTGACAGGTGTGTATTCTCCAGGAACAGCAAAGGAATGTATTTTACTTTCTAGTTCTTATGCTACTTTCTTTCACTGGAGAACAATTTAAAAATTAATTAATATTGATCAAATAAACCTAATCACATAAAACAACTTTGATCTCTACACAAGGAAAAAAAAAATACTGTACAAAGTAGGCTGACACCAGAGCATAAGGGTCTAGTTGAGAGGTAAAGGACGACTACTTATTTTCCTAACTTTCACAGTATAGCACAAAAGCAGAAAACAGCAAATGTCCTAATGGAGAGCTCACTAGAGTGCTTGGCAAGTTTCAGTGAATTATTTTATATTCTTCCACAGAAAGTGCAGGAGATGTGTTCACCCCATGATGCTATATAAGTGCTCTAAAACAGACTATGAAAAGAAAGTGTCCATAGAAAAAATATATTATTGATGCCCAACAACAATACAGCAGAAAATGTAGGGTGTCTACGGATGAAGAATATTCATGAAGACACCTAAGTGATTCAGAAACCAAAATTCCATTTACAAAATTGGAGTATGTTTTTAAGACAAGTCCTCAGAGAAACATAGGACTTAATATAGGATGCAGTAAACTCAATGGTGCCACAGCTGGACTGTTATCAGTACTTGAGGTAGTCAGTTTATAGCTTGCTCATGTATCTGTGATTGCAAAACTACACTGAGCATTATTGACTCAAATGCCCGATTAATTTCTGAAAAAGGGACTTGGGAATCTTAGATGGCTTAGACCCTTTTGGAAACATGTAAAATATGACACAGCCTTTCAAAGACCAAAGTGTCTTTAACCACCATTGGCATCACAGGGAACTGGAAGTAGCAGAAGAAAATTAGCAAAACATGTGTGAGAGTTAACAGAACAAAGAGGGGGTTTTTGTTGTTGGTATTTTTTTTGTTTGGGTTTTTTGTTGTTGTTTTATTTTATATAGCAGCTACTTTAGAGAGTTTAATATTTCATAAAAAATAAGATTGATTTAATCATATATTTATCTACAGTTGGACTCAATAATCTCAAAGGCCTTTTCCAACCAAAATGTTTCTATGATTCTATCTATAAAGTATAGTGATTATACATAGGATTTATGTATGTCTACATACATTATCTATACTGCTAAGTATGACATAACATACCAAACCAAGTGGTAAACCAGATATAATCAAATGCACCTACGCCAGGAATTTATTAATACAATGATTAATGGACAGAATAAATATATATAGTAATTGCCCTTTAGAATATTCAAATAGAATATTAGAATATTTAATTAATGGTTGTCTCACCACCTTTTCCTACATATTTAGTCTATATAAAAGTCTCAAAATATGACTATGCTCTCAACACATTTCTGTTCATATAAAGTAACTTCTCAGTCTTGTCTTGTAGAGTCACCAAAGAGATCAGAAGAGTACAGTTATTGATACAGCAGCTAGCTTATGAGGAAAAGGAAAAACCAAAGAGAATGCTGTAGTTGTCATGCTCTGAATATGTAGAAATTTTTTAAGAAACCATATGTAAGGACCATGTTAAGCATTTTTCCTTTTAATTTATTGTGTGTACTATATGCTGATGTAACCATATCTAATCAATTGAAAGCATCACTTCATCTTAATGGTAAGAATTTTCTATGATAGAAAGGCAAAGAACATTGCAAGGAAGTCAGCTGTGTTGTCTTAAAGTTTATTACCAAGTTTTAGCAAAACACATTCTGAGTGGTACTTGGACCTATTTTTCTAATCTGTTAGTTTAACACCTGCCCAATAACATCCTGCTCTCACCTGCTCCATTATGCATATGTTCCATCTGAAGTCCTTTCACAATTATAAATGCAAAATATTTTTGCTTTACTAGATAGATATTTGTAGAATATTTTTTTTCTAGAAATTGAAATAACTTTCTGATCCCTGAAATTTCATCGACATAATAATATACTATTTGTAATGGTGATTTGCTCCACCACATTCTGTGGTAATGACTTTTGTTTTGCTTATATTGAAGTAGGTATGTGTCTTGTTTCTTGTATTTCAGTTGGATATTACTGAGGCTGAAAATGTATTTGACTGGGCTCATTTAAGGTGAGAGTCTCTTCAATATTCACTTTATTATTATTGTCATTTTCATCTTTCTGATCTGTCTTGTATGGATCTAATATATTAATTTTTCCTTAAGTTAAAATGGCATAAGTCTGATAGTGCTCTCATTACCCAAACTGTTATTTCTCCCTGTGGCCTCACAAACTGTATAAGATGTTTCTTTGGGCGAGTCCAGCAATGACATCCTATGTCATTTAAATGATGGGTCTCAAATTGGATTTCATTTACACTTAATAAGATATGTATTGTATGGAAAATTAATTATAACTGAATCTTAAATGTGGTTTTTGAGAATTAATAGTTAAGGAATTAATAGTATGTTTATTATATAGAGAGTTACAGAACATCAATTATATTTCTTTCCAGTAATTAAGTGGTATTTTCTGGAGAGAAAAAGTTATTTAGGTATGTTTAAAATCTGTGCTCTGTAAATAGGCTCTGTTAATTTTAAAAAACTAAATAGAAAGCTTCAACCAAAAACAAATTCATTACTATTTTTTTAGTCTCTTCAGAATCTTTTTTCCACTAATTTTAAATATCATCACTTCTACAATTGACTCCAAATTAAGTCATGTCAAAATATCTTTGTAGCCATAAATTTGCACTCAATCCACTTTTAGCAAGAGCTAAATTACATATCTGATTTTCAATGTACAATTCTTTGTAGGATACAGGGTTTTTTGGTATCTATGGTCTCCAGTGAAACTGTAATAAGCTAACAGATAAGAAAAAGTTTCATTCTTTTATGAACTTTTTAACTCATGCACTTCAAATTTGATTCCAAAGATTTGATTGCTTAGCTAAATCAATTTAAATAATGGACCAGAAATGCATCATATAGTTTTGGTAATTTTATTTGTGGGTGGCTTTATTTTAATAGTCTGGTGTTACAGTTGGATTTTTCATAGATTTAAAAATTCTCAACTGATCCTTATCTCATTTTTACTATACTAGTCTTATAAAAATCTATTAAAATATTTCACATAGATATTTAATTAAAATTTTAAGAAGTTATAACTACTGGAAGTACAATGGATGATCCTTCATCATCTTGTTCCTTCTGCAATCATTGGCCTTTGTGCATAATAATAGTAAGTTAATTTTAAAACATGACAAAGTACTTTTGTAAATCTTCGCCTTATTCCTCACAGGTTTAAGTGAGTACTTAAGGAGGAAGCAAAAGCAAATCCAGTCACTAAAGAATATTTCTCATTTCTTTGATCTCCAGTTCTGGTCATAAGGATGATCACATGGACTGGAGTGTAATTTTCATTCCTGTAGTTCTGACAGGAAGATTTCCAAAGCTTAATGTTCTATCTATTCTTGAAGTGATGTATGTGTATGGTATTAAATTGACCTTTCTGTTATTTTGCAGTTTTGATTGGATAGCCACTCCATTTTTTTTTTCCTTTTATATGCTACTATCATCAGGCTATAAACAATACAGGAGTCAAGTGACCACCCAATCAAAGTATAAAATATTGAAAAGGTCAAAAGAGTGCATCTCACTACTAAGATTCATTGAATATAAATTAGGCATTAAATTCCTGATATCTCATTCCCTTGACTGAGTAGTAATAAGGATGGAAAATGGCAGAGAAATTAATTCCTTCTCATTAAAAAGCTTGTAATGAGTACCTGGAACTGGTAGAAATGTAACCAGTCCTCATTACAGTCTTCATGAAAGGGTCTTTGTGGTCTGTTTCAGGTGTCATAGCAGTGAACTTTTCCTCTCTAATAAAATAGTACAGGCAATGTGGTTACTTTACATACAAATCGTTTGCATAGGTCTGCTGAACTGTACAATTGTCCTAAATACCATAATGCATTTTCATTCTTTGACATTGTAATTCCTGCTGTTTCATTGTAGGTTATTGTGAATACGTCAACTTTGTTTTCATTTGTACCTAAATGAGGTATATTCCCACATCCCTCTGAATTACAGTGTAATTTGCAGATTGTTTCCTTAGAGTCTTTTGCAAAGTCTAGATAGAGTTGAGTAACATAAAATTAATAACTTTTTGGTTTCTAGACCACTCTCCATCATTTTTGAAAGGTCCTGGAGAACAGGAGAGGTGCCTGAGGACTGGAGAAAGGCCAAT
>JAOEGS010009459.1:0-13576 GCA_025447755.1 Corythornis vintsioides
ACACACAAATAAATAAATAAATAAATAAATAAATAAATAAATAAATAAATAAATAAATAAAATTAGGTTTCACAGTTCAAGTTGCAAGGTAATAACATCCAATTCTCTGGCAAAACTTCACTTGATGACAAAGCAGTAAAGTACCACCGCTACACACCAAACTTGATACAAGGACTGATGTGCAACAAAGTCCCTAGATGTTACAACAGACCTTGCAGCAGGTGCTGGAGGGGAGCTCTGACAAGAAGCCGTCACACTGTCACATAGCAGGCTAAGTGTGACAGCCAGCACAGAAACCTTCAGGGATTCGCTTCAGTTTCACCTTCATTGCCTCTGTGTTTAGCTTTTAATGGAAGCATAAAGTTCATTGTCTAACACTTGACTGCACTGTCAGATGTGCCAGCCCAGAAGAACTGGGGATTCAGCAGCCAAGTAAGAGAAAAACGGAGTTTTGTTTGTTTGGGGTTTCTTGACATAGTAATGTCACAATTAGTTTGAGATGGCAGGATAAGAACATCTAAGGTATTTAAACTGCAGTATTAATATTTCAGAGCTAATATACCACTGAAATGAGGTTTACAGTTATCTTACCAATTGCTTCAGGCCATCTGGAAATGAAAAAAGCCAAGACAGCATTTGCTCTGCACTGATGGCAGCAAAGATTACCTTAGCACATGAGTAGTGCTAGAAACTTGAAAACTAGTCCAAGAGGTTATCATCGTAAGTGTTCCAGCAGCTACAGAGCTTGCTGCCACCAACAGCAGAAATACATAAGCAGTTTCTTCTTCTGTATCAAACCTTGTGTTAGCTAGAAATCTATCATTAGCAGCAGAGGTCATCAACATGAATCAAACATTCTTATAGCCAACTCAGAAGCAAATGCAGTTAAAGCACCAACTCTAAGACTACATGGAGCAAGTCAGAACCCTTCCTCTTTAGAACAGGATCCATTGTTCAATACCAATGTATCAGAACATACTATTTTAATGCTTCTCCACCCAGGAATATATCCTCATCCTCAACACAGTTACATAATGTATAAAAATCAAGTCTGATCAATTTATTTGGTGTACATCATGGAATTCAGCTGTCAAATATTAATGATCTAAATAGGAACAAGGAGAGGGAGAAATAATTAGTATAGCTCTATAAACAACTAGAGCTTCCACTTAGGCAAAACATCTCTCACCCAAGCAAAACAGTTACTGTAATTTACCACAGAGTAACAAATCTGCCCTGACAGGGGATACTTTTCATAAAAACTCATTTTAATGAGGGAATAAGTACCCAAAGGCAAGTCTCTACAGGAGTAAGGATATTGAAAACAATGAAGTGTTTCAGTTGTTACTTATTAGTATAGAACTTTAAGCTTAATCATCGCTTTGCATTGCAAACACAATTCAGTCATTGATAACCTATCCTGTTCTAGATCTCCTTCATATGGAGCTCTGTGCTTTATATTTTTTATCATACATTCTTTTCTAATTTCTTTCCACCGTGAACAGAGTCCCACTAATTTTACCAGAGTATGCATAAAGATACCTGTCTTGTGGAACCCGCCTAGCAGGCCTTCAGTACAACACAGGCTCCTTGGCATGAGCTACAATGCTGCTCATTCCTCCAGAGGGAATAGCAACGCTTCAGGAGCCTTTTCAGCACTTATCAAGGTTCTTATTTGGGATTCTAACTCATATTCAGCTGCAGCAGGGAGTTCCCATTACTGTGGCACTCCAGTTTATGTACTGGAATCTGTGGGTATCTTCATGACTTCACTAGAAACTACCTTCCCTTTCCCACAGCAGCGATTTGGAAGGAGTGTCCCCCTCATCTTCACAAAGCATGCCTTTCAAGGAGGGATGTGGCATGTTTCCATGACATGAACTAGGAAAAAAGTTAGACTGCCCTGCCCTCCCATTTCTTAGTCCTCTGCTGTCACTGGGGACTACAGATCACCAATGTTCCAGAAATCCAAGCCTACTCCTAGGACAGTTTTCTACTGCTGCAGTTAGGTCCTGCTCCTTCTGCAAGCATCCGCTGTTTTCCTCTGCTAGTTATTTGTCATTACTGCCACCAACAATTCTCTGCCATAAAAGGAGCAAGTTCATAATGGTCAGGCATTATACTTGAAAAGCAAGGGGCCTACATTAATTTATCTTTCTGAACTAGAAAGACAAAGGTCACAATTTATTGTCCAGATGGGGGAAAACCAGAACTTAGTGGCATAATCTATTTAATCTGATATGAAAGAGTATTGTTCAAATACACCACACAGTAGGAGATGCCAAGAACCAGCCCAGTCAGGCTCCTCATCTAGCACTTTGGGGTCAAGAAGGGGAAATGGCAAGACCTGGCTTGTCACACAGCTCCAGATGTTGTGCCAGCAAAGAGAAAGCGGCACAGAGAATATAAATAGAAGGTAAAGCCTGATTACATTTTTTCCAGAAGGCAAGATCTTTCAGGGAGACATTTTCCAAGTATAGTATAGTTGATCACTTCTATAGTGCTCTTTAGCCATACAAGAGCAGAAGTGATAACACAACAAATTTTTCTTAAGCTAGTCAAGTGAAGAAACAAATCACAAGATAGCTTTGGGCTTCCAAGATATTTCTAGGGCACACAAGATGTTAGTCTTACTCTCAGGCTTCATTTGGGACAGTTAGTAGTTAACTGTCAGTAGCTCACAGCATATGTACAAAAGCCAGATGTTTCCCACAGGTCATTGACACATCCCAAGCCTAATGGATTCATGTCACTACTTGCAGTTTTACTATCACAGGAAACAGCAAGCTTCATACATCTTTGGAGAGCCACAAGTACTGCAGCACACCAGTAGATACTAGCTGCACTCATCATTTACTTTAATACTAAAGTAATTATCTTGAACTAACTCATCCAAAAGTTCCATCCCTTATTAGTACAAGAGATGTAGATATACCTATTTCTCTTAGCTTTACCTCTTTTCCTGTAAACAGTAACAAGCTGTCCTCCCCTATGTATTCTGTGACAGTGCTGATTGCCTAACACTACAGTAGTTACAGGGAAATGTAAGGATAAAGATCAAGAACTTAAAATGAGCAGCCACAATGCTTAATACAACTCATCATATAGGATTAAAAACTGCTGTTCACCTTTAAAGCATTTCAGCTGGGAAATATTGTAGTTCTAGTGCCTGCCACACAGAAAACAAAGAGTGAAAGTGTAACTATCACACTTAGCAATTGAACACCTACTGGATTAAACCTCAGAACTGCAATACTGACACTCCCCCAAAACCAGGGAAGTTTCCTGACAGGAATATACTCTTGATCATTGTCAGCATGAGAAGTTAAGTAAACTGTAATTGGGTAGTCGTCACTAAAAAATGAGTAATCAAGAGCTTGTGTACATTGGAAACCAAACTTCCCACTTCACACATTGCTTAAACATAGTACTTAGAAGGGTGAGAAGACAGGCTTTGAGTTAAACATCAATGGAAGGCTGCAAACTTCCAGTAAGAGCTCATAAGTTAAAACTTTAAGGTAAAGCTTTTAAGGCACATCTTTTTGCAGAACTGGAGATACTAATGCTGACAGATTATATGCTTCCCCAGTCATGAAGGGAGAAAGAGCAAAGTCTGAGAAATAAATTCAGTTCAAGCAAAAAGTAACTTAGTAGTCAGTCCTTTGTATTGTTTTCCACCCTTCTGACATAGCTCCCCTTCCAAAGATGACACAGCACAGAGAACAATTAAAATACCTCATAAAGTATACTATATAAAAATGGCATATATGGAAACTGTTTGATAGACAAACTTATTGTGCAATTATGTGCTGCCATCAGGCTTTTTTTTTTTTCCAATCACTCTTTATTGAAACATCTAGATACCAGTGCTGGTCCTAGGCATCCACCCAGTCTTCCTTACCACCTCAAAGATCTGTTTCATTTGGCACCCCTTCAGTATGAGTTCTAAGCTTGGTATCAGGTAATAGAGGTATATGCATAAGCATCTCTGTTTGCCCATCCATTTAAAATGGGTCTCCCAAGAATTCATGGCACACACTAGTTCTGATTTGCCACATGGTAACAGTTGCTGTTACACATCTGGCTGTAAAAAAGGCTACACAGCACATCTGAACACAAGGACACCAGCACAGCCAGTACACTTCCCATAGCTCTGAGAAGTATTTCATAGACATCATGTTCAAACAGCACTTCTATCAAAATAAACTAGAACATTGCACTGAAGTCCCTTATTGTTATACTTTGGCTGAGCGTAGATTCCAAAGACTCCTGGTCTTGCCCAACCATGGTGTAAGTTAATTAGGTACTACACTTCATAGCATTTCAGACTGATGGGTCAAGAATGCACATGGTCAAACACATCCAACACGCCTGCAGAGAGATCAAGTTTTTCCACTTACCAGCACTGCTTTCAGTGCAGCATTGGCTGAAGAACTGCTACTGTTTTGGAGCTTTATAATTGAAAGCTCTCATTGCTACTCCGTAGTGGTGCTGCAGTGGTAACATTAGTTCACTGGGAGGACCATATTTAGAAAAAGATGTTGGGGTCTCCCCCAGAGCAATGTGTTTAGTAAGTGAAATTAACAACCCCAGTAAGAGTCAAACATTGTCAGATTAAAAAACAGAGCTAGACTCCTACAGGGAGAAGTCTGGACTCAAGGCATCAAGCTTTATTGCAAGGATTCATTTAATCCCTACTTGGGAACATCAAAAAAAAAAAAAAAAAAAAAAAATAAAAAGTCCTAAAGCTATACGCTGGGAACAGGGGGTACATTAAACGCAAGAGAAGCAACATAAAAACACAGCTTGCCAATCTCCCCCCACCTTTTTTTTCCCCTGCAGTAAATACCAACAAGTTAATACCGATGTACATACTTCACGAGCTCGGCTGGCACCGGGTTTTTAACGAGCAAGGAGGCCCTTGCGAGGGCCTGCGCCCGCGGGGTCCTGGCCGGGAGCAGGGCCAGGGGCGGCCGGCGCTTCCCGGCAGTGGCTTCACCTGTGGTGCTGACAGGGCGCGGGGGCGCCGGGCCGGGGGCAGGACAACCTGCCTCAGCGTAGTGGGCAGGACAAGGGCAGCTCAGACAAGGGCATCACCGCCGCCGGTACGGCGGCTCACTTACCCGGGGTCCCGTGGCTCGGTGGCCGCGACCCTGAGGCAGATACACCAGCAGCAGCAGCCCCAGCAGGAACGGGCGAGCATCCGCGCTGTGCCACGCTCGCGGCACCATCGTCCTTCGGGGGAACGGCGGGGCAGCTGTAGGACAACTGAGCTCTGCGGACACCGCCGACGGCTCTCGCGGGCGGCCGCCCCTCAGCCCGGCAGCGGCGTGTCCGTCGGCGTGCGGCGTACGCGATGTCCCAGCCCAGCTGTACCCCCTCCCGCCACGGCAGGTTACCCGCCTCGGCCATGGGGATGCCCGTTATAAAGCCGCGGCGGGGCGGGGCCGGGCGCCACTGACTGCGGTGCAAACCTATCGCAGCGCGGCCGCCGCGGACCGCAGCCAATGGAGAAGAGGCAAGGCCACCCGCCCCGCCCCGCCGCTGCCGGGCGTGAGGCAGGCGGCGCAGGTTGGCCCCGGTCGGAGCGGTGCTGTCGGCGGCCCGGCGATGGGAGGGCACCTTCCCAGTGCCGGCAGCAGCCTCCGCGCCCTCAGCGGCTGACGCGGTCCGCGGGAGACTGCCAGTCTCCGGGGCCGGCACTCGCCGGGGAGTTCGCTCCCCTCCGCCCACCCGAAGCCCTGCCGGGCATCCCCGGGCGGCGGCGGCCGGCCCGGGCGGTGGCGGTGACACCGAGCCGTGCGGTCGGGTAGCGCCGATGAGCAAGCACCTTTGGCGTAGGAAATTACCTCGCGGGCAACGTACCTCTTGCCTTTGGTTCACTCTTAAGTGCTGGAGAAATGACATCGTGCCTCGGGGAGCATAGGTCCTCTTGTCACCACCAAAGCGTGGTCACAACCACAAAGACTGCCCAGACCTGAAGATCTTACCCTGCTCTCCCAGCTGCAAAAGTAGCCCCACAGCCCATGGCTCTACATTGCACAGCAAAACATAGAGACCTTGGTGTGGAAGCGATGCACACTTGGTCTTTGACAATATACACCTTGCACCTGGAAAGCCATCCCAAGTCTGATATCTCTTGAGACAACAAGCCCTACCATCCCTAGATCAAATTTTACATCTCTTGAGACAGCAAGCCCTTCCAGGCTGCTTTGTGAGTCCCAGTATGTCCAAGCATAACCAGCCACTTGGTAACAGGAAGCTTGGGTAGAAAATGAGTCATGTAACTTGAGGTGAGTACAGCTGTGGAGCAGGAGCAGGGCACAAATGGAGACACTTCTGCCAGCAGGGCCCAGTCTTTGCAGGCATGTCTGTCCAATTAGGAGCTAGAGAGTGCAGTACCATGGCAGTGTAATGGTGGTCATCTATAGACCCTGAGCAATGGAGGCAAGGCCAAACCTCTCTCTACTTGCTGACTGAGTGATGGAGGTATCTTGTGAAAAAGAGGTATCCTTTGAACCGGACTGACTTGTATTTACATCGAGTCCTTAATTTTTAAATTAAAAACACGAGTTTGATGGACAGCATGGTATGGCAGGGGCCCAATGTTTTGCAAAATAATATGCATGGGAGGTCATTGCTGTGCACATAACTCTGATAACCTTTTTGTGGGACTGCTTCATGATGCTCTTATGGAAACACATAAAACATGCAATTTCTTCATATGACGTGTTCAGCTTTCTTTACTTAGTGACCTGACAAGAGGCAATGCTCACAATATGTGTAAAAATTCCCTAAAGTGTATCTGCTAGGTATGGGGAGGGGCTGCTACACCCACACACGGAACCTTGTTACACAGTAGAAGTCATGTAATTCTGGCATCTTATCAGAGCAAAGCAGGGTGTTTAGCTATAGTGGTTGCTTTCATCTTTCTTAAAAAAAAAAAATAAAATTTAATGCCAGTATGTAACATTTTGTCATTAGCCTAGGCAGAAGACTCACATGGAGCTCTGCCAGTATTCATTATTCTTGGCTTGCAGATCTCTCTGGAACTCCAAACCTGGCACCCCTATATAAATGTACTGATGTACCTTAGTCCTCCTCACCCACACCACACTGCTATCCTGGTCCTAAGTTTTGCCAGCTCTTCTTCCATACGGCCTGCGGTACACTCTCATTTTACATTTCAAAGTCTCTCTGATCCACACCTGAACTTCTGCCATTCCACATGACATGAGCAGAGAGACCTTGAGGGGAAGATGAGGGGGAGAGCTGGGAAATCTGAATATGACTGTCCTTGTGTACATCAGGATCAGCCCTGTTGAGGTTGGACAAGTTATACCAGTGCACACCTGACATCTGTGAAGACAGGCAGAATCTAGTACAGTTTTGTTCAGGCGGTGATCCCACCACTGAAGTACCACATCACCTCATAGTTAAGTCTTGATTAAATTCCAGTCCAATAACAGTATCTCACTTGCCTACATTCCCTTCTCTAATTTCATAGGAAGCTTTTTTTGTGTCTGACCTATTTTGTGTGATGTCTTCATGTATTCTTTATCACTTAAACTTTAAACATTAATGCCTTTCTTTTGGTGTATTTTCCACAGACAAATCCATGGATCTCTTTGCTGTATAAATGCTCATTACAACCATGCAATTTTCATATTCCCTAAGAGAGAATACCAGCCACACTGGAAGCCTACCCTCCAATGCCTATGAGGCCCTAACACCAGCAGCATCTTAACATCGAGTAAAAATTTCCAAGTAAAAAGAATTTCCAAGTAACTGAACCCTTTGACCCCTTTATAGTCAAAGCTGTTCATAACCTTCTAGCATGTACTTTCAGCCTTGGCCAATAGTTCTCAAGGCCGGGTGTTTCTCTATAGGGGCATATATTGCCTTTGCAGGTAGTAACAGCCTTAGGGCAACAACCAGGCAAGAAGAGACTCCATAGCCTGGCCTATGTATCAAATAATTAAATTTAACTGAGCTATTCTAAGGCCAAAAACCTTAGCAAAGCACCATCCAGGTGGGTGGACAACATCCAGCCTCAGTTTAAAGACACCAACAAGAGAGAATACATGTTTTTGTTCCAGTGGTGAATCACCTTCACCATTGAAAATGCATGCCTAACTCTTTGGCATATTGAGCCTAGTATTCTCATTGGTATAGGTGCACTTTACTGGTGTGTCATCTTCTAAGACAAATCTAGGTAAATGAAAAAAACTGCCAAAACAGAAAATTTTATGCCAGTGAGTTGTCTGTTAATTCTCCCCAAGTTGCTGTTGAGCAGGAAGTCCCTACCTTGGGCATTGGTGGCATTGCAGAGATGGCACTGAGTAAAAGGAAGGCTAGTATCTAAACATAAGAGGACTTGGGTGCCTAACCTTCTCACTTGAGCTCTTCTGAAAACCCCTGCCATCACTCTGAGGATGCAGTGCCAAACACTGCGCTGGAACAGTGCCACTTCAGTCAGTGGTGTCTCAACAGCAAAGAACTTGCCCAGGGTGTTTAACCGAAAACTACAAAGAGAGAGGGGCATGGAACCAGAAGAGAAGTTGTTCTTCATGTCCAGGCATTCATATGCCAGGGCCAACATTCAGATCCTTCTGAGGAAGATGTGAGCCCAGTCATAATAAATTCAACTATGCAATGCTAGCGCTGAAGCTGGTACCGTTGGGGCTTGTTGAGTGCACCAAATACAGCCTACAACTTGCACCTCTGAAGAATTACCCCAACATGTGCCTGTATGTGTTGATGATTAATATCTTGTTGCTATGGTGCAGGCATATCATGCACACCACCGCAAACCCATGGCACAGGAAGTATATATTGGTGGTCTTGAGAACTGTTCAGGGAGAACTGTTTGATTGCTTTGATTATTTGCCTCTGCATCTACTTGTCCTCAGACAAGTTTCAGAAGCTCTCTGTCCTCTTTTGAACAGTACTGGCACCCACAACAGAATTGTCATGGGATCATGGCTTCCAACAAGGAATATATCTCTTCTTGCATACATTTAGCAGAAATTATTACTCACACTTCCAGTAAAGATTAATCTGCTGCCTCCAAGTGTGAGCTAATTGCTTTCAGGGACCAAGTTAATGGTAATGGTCCTTTTTTTAAGTCAGCAGATACTACGATTGCTTCTGCAGCAGGTCTAGCTTTAGTTCATTTTTGGTCAAAAAAGCAATGAAGAAGAATGTGGGGGATTTGCTGTGAGATTGACTGTTGTAGGTTGCAACAATGCAGAATTTAGAGCTTTTTTTTTTTATCATTGTGCCTATTGAATCATTTCAGTAGTTATAATCAGAGAATTATCCATTGCTGCCAGGCCTTAATTGCTGAGAACCTACAACAGCAGAAGAGCCTTCTCTGCTATGCTGGCACCCCCAAATCTCCACCCAAAAAGAGTTTGGGACAGCACAGAATAAAGACTGAAAAGCTACAGTTGAGCACACTCAGAACACTACTCAGGTTGGAAGAGCAGCCACAGGGTGAGGGTCTGAGTAGTCACCCTCAAATGAAGTAGAAGACTGTTTCCCCAGCTTCCCAGACACAGGCTGAATGCTGGGGTAGTGGGGAAGAGTTTGTATCGTAGTGATTGTGAGACTGGAAATCAAAAGTCATTGTGTTTGAAAGGATTCACATCACAGCATATGGCAATTTTACAGTGTCATCGCACTGTCAGCACAGTTGTTGCTGTGGGCAAAGTATTCACACTTGTTAAGCTGTAGAGACACATTGTAGTAGCATGTCTTGGAGTGTACAAGATGGATTATGTCAACAAAAAGGACTCTCAGCTTCTTATGGAAGCTAATAATATATATGCCTGAATAAAACAGACGCCCCATTAGTAAGTGTCCTATTGGACTTTTCATCCTGGAAGCTCTTTGCAGAATGTTCACTTGTACTTGAACAAAAAGATTTGTTAAAAACATGACAGGATTGCAAGTCTTTTTCCATCAAATCCTTCTAGAGTCCACCACTTCATTCATTATATTTAATATAGAAATTTTGTGCAAACCTGTTATCTAGAAAGTATATTAAATTGTGTGGGTCCTGGCTGCATTTCTTTGGCTTCCCAAAGAATTGCTGGTAGTTCTGATTAGTTCACCATCACTACCAAACCCTCACCTCTCACTGGTGCACATTCATCTGATCCTACTACCCACCCATACCTTCATGTCCTTATGTAATTCTACCACAGGAAGAGGATGCTGGCCATACATTGGTATTATTATGAAAACAAAACAAAACCAAAAAAAAGGAATGTAGTGAAGTGGAAGATATACTAAAGAGGCGGTAAAGCCCATTTGAGCTTCACCATGTTTAATCATAGTGCACATATCTATTTTTAAAGATGGAACCCCTACAATGGCCTGACTGATACCAGTCTGTAATCTGCCAGCTCTTTGAAAATAATATAATTCTCCTTTTTTTTTTTTTTTTCTTTTTACTCATGTTTTGTACATTCTAGAGTATAATGTTGAGAACTGGTATAAGGTCCAGTGCAGTGGTAGTGAATGATGGGTTTTTATATGGCACTAGAAAATTAAATGAATCTCCCAATAATATCTCTAACAGACTTCTAATGTTCATTGTGTGCTTTTTTTTATTTTTGTGAAGTAAATATAATATCACTCCAGGCTTTAAAAAGAATGCCAGTCAACCATATCTTTAAACCTTTAAAATCTTTAAAAGTACTTAGGGACTTGCCAATTACTTTTTCTTTTTTTTTTTTTTTTTTAGTCAGCTATGAGATTGAAGTTGGATTGGTCTCCATATGGACTCCAGAAGAGAGGAGCTCTGTTCCAACCTCATTTATCAATTTTATCAAGGCAAGGATTCTTTCTGCTCACCCTGTCTACCTGGGTGGGATAGATAGATAGAAAGTGGGTGGGAAAAGAAATACCTCTGCACTGAAATTTTGAGGACTGGGTACTCTAGGCTGCAATGCAAGGGAGAGCAGGTTGGTGTATCATAAGTGCATACATAAGTGCACTCTGCCCACGCAGAGCAGGCTTACCATGGAAAGCACCAGCTCAGCATGGAAAGAAGTACTTGAGGCGGAGGATCATGTCAAGGCATATGGAAGGCAGGGTCTCTTGCCTGACCTTCCCTCCATATGATCATCCATCAGCACAAACAAGACAAAAAAGGAGGAGAAAGCAGCTGAGCATCAGGCCTTGGGAGCTGAACAAGTCATGACATTGGGATTATTTTTTGTCACTTGAGCACCTTGTCTAACAGAGATGTTCACATGAATGGAATAAAGTATTGCATGTCACAGGTTGGCACCCAACTCATCTGCCTCCCTCCATCAGCAGTCCTTATCCTGGGAAACTCAGAATCAGAGCTGGTGGCATGAAAGAAGCTCAGAAACATACTCCAGTGAAGAAGCCCTAGCATCATATTAGACACTCTTTTGTTTTCTGTGTTGGGGAAGCAAAATTGTGACAAAACAGAGGGATACGAATTCTAAAAAACCTTGATCCTGCACTTTTTCATCAGGGCCAACACTAACACTCATTATCAGACAGACAAAGTTTGTTTTTTCTTCTTTAACATTTTTTTAGCACTGATTTAGACTTCACACTGACATGAGAAGAACTGCACTTAAATCACAGCCCCGAGAACCAGCTACATGTATCCAAAGCTGAGCAGAGTTCAAACCTCAGCCCTGTGCTGATACAGAGTCTTTTCTGTTTTAAATTGCCCACCCACTCACTATTCCCAGCTGCCGAGCTAAATAACATTCAAAGACCACACACAAGGTGCAAGAGCAATAGGGGCCTGTTGAAAATTAAAGTGCAACAGCTTAGTCAAGAGGATAGGTTCCAACATTGCTGCCTGGAAAATGGGGGCAAGGAATGAGGATGGAAGGGCAGACAGAGACCGTGGGAGATCTGTACAGAAAGTGATGGCAAACCACACCAGTGAGTAGTTTACAGAAATCCCTTATTCTCAGCTCACAGATCAACAGAGTCAAGGAGCTTCTCATATGAAGACAGCCAAGAAGCAGCTCAGAAAAGGAGGTGGTGCTTTCTGGAGTCTAGTGATAATGGTGTGGTCCCAGGGTTTGTTCTCAGCTTGGATGTGGTCTTGCTAAAAGGACCTGGAGATGTTCATAAACTTCACTGTGCCTTATTTCCCCCTCTTGAGCAAGTGTCAAGAAGTAAAAGAGTCTTGTGTGAATATTGTACTACCTCCCACAGCCCCTAACAGACAGCAAAACCATCAAAGAGCTCCAGTTTCTTCTCTCCAGTGCTGCTGCTGAAGGATCCTTGGTCTGAAAATCACTCATTTGAACGCCATATAGTAGTGTCACCTATTTCTCTTCATCCAATTATAAGCAGAGCACATTGATATAAAAAAAACCCGAGTTTTGCAATAGCACTCAATGGTGACACAAACGCAGGAGCAGGTCAGCACTGTCACATCTCATGGTGCAGCACCCCAACGTTTAGAAAAGAGCAGGGCCCCTCTTCTGACCCCTAGGTTTGGATTCACAAGGTCTGATGCAAAGTCCTAAAGGTGTCTGCTCACATGGCAGAGTTTGCTAGGAGTTTGCACTAAAAGAGACCGTTCACCTCAAAGTATCTCGAAAAACTTTCTTAAGTTTTGTCCCGTTGCTGCTATACATAAAGAATGTGTGTTTATATGTTTATACAACAAGATTTCGTGCTTAGTCGCTAACCGAGGCTAAATACTTAAAGGCTGAGTCAAGCTGTACTCTAAATGTGGGCTGGTTTACCCATCACTAAGTGAAACGGCTTCACTGCTGAGACAAGGCAATGTTGTAATGGCACTCAGAGCAGCCCAGCAGTCGGAACAAGAAACAACGAAGATGGTTTCTGACAGAAAACACTCAGGGTGTTTGAAGAGGCAGACTGCCAGGGTTCTATGGATATCATCCCTAGCCCTCAGCTGGGACAGCAGCTCAGGAGAGATGAAAGAAGGAAAGATGAAACACAACATGCCATGAACTTTTTTACTGCAACTGTGATTACAACCAGCAAAAGTGAGCAAGCTAAGGAGACACTGGAAGGAGTCAGTCAAATACCCAATACCAAGTGCTCTGAGATGGTGATTCAAACCCAGAGCCAAGTGTGGTAGTTAGCATGTGTCTCTGTAATGATCTGAGCTAGAACTACAGGTACAAAAGTGCTTGCAGCACTTTTAGGATTTTACTTTTATCCCAGAGTTGGCCTTCAGAACACATAAATAGAGCAAAAGATACAGAGACTTTTGGCAGCTAATGCTATTGCTCTATTAATTTTGCTCCTTTGTTGCAACAACAGTAAATGTACAAAAAAAGGGTAGGTCTACGTGTGCACGGCTTCCTTCTTCTGACCCCTGTCAGAAAACCGTGCAGAAAGAAACCTCCCAGCACACAATCGCCTGCAACCAGCTTTTTGGAATATCCCACTGGAATATATATCAACCTTTCTTTTTTTTTTTTTTTTTTTTTTTTTTTTTTATTAAAATTTTTTATGGTGGGAACATTGTCCAAAAAATTTAGGTGCTCTGGTACCAAATAACTTATTTTCATTCTCTTTTTTTCCCCCCCCC
>JAOEGS010009459.1:16783-49762 GCA_025447755.1 Corythornis vintsioides
AAGAAATTCCTCCTGATATCTAACCTAAATTTCCCTTGGCACAACTTGAAACCATTACCCCTCGTCCTGTCATCTTTCACTAGGGCGAAGAGGTCGACCCCCACCTCCCTATAACTTCCCTTCAGGTAGTTGTAGAGAGCAATAAGGTCCCCCCTTATTTCTGTTATATTTCTGTTAGTAGGTGTTTTCAGATATTTCCATGTCTCCCCCTCTCTCTAAACATAACCTGCTTCTCTAAAATAAATAAATAAAGTAAAATAAATATATAAATAATATTAAGCAAAATAAATTATAATCTTCTAAAAAGACAAAATAAAACAAACAACCCATTTCTCTGTCTTTTTTTTTTTTGTAAGTGATGAGATAATATTCTTACTTAAGATACACAGTAGCCCAACACATGGGAGAAATAAACACAGGCCAAGATCTTGCTATGCAAACAAAGGACTAACAGATAATTTGTACTCAAAGAGTATATATTCTATAGGCCTAAACCAACTGTTGTTTAGTCTGCAACATTAAGATTAACCAGAGATGCTGACGTATTCCATTTATAACCTATGGACAGATATGAAGGATATAAATCTCACAGCAAGGATATTCTCATGTAGTTCTCAAGGTAGAAAGAAGTGACCTGAATTAGACCCCTTCCCTTCAGGTGTGGGTGACCTACCCATTTGTCACACCTGTGGCTTCACAACAGGTTCTTCACCTTATTACTTGGCAGATTTGGGTTAACAGTTGGACTCAACAGATCTTAAAGGTCTTTTCCAAAGTAAATTACTCAGTGATCATTACAATTTATTTTTTTTCTCAAAATCCATGAGCAACAGTTTGTAAAGGATCTTTCTCCAGGTGTGCCAGCCTCCAAGACACACAGACCCCAGCAGTGTCAGGCAGAGGTCTGCTGTTGCCAGTAGGGGCTGATATGGAGCGGGTGGTTGGCAGGAGGTTGAAAGCAGAGCTGTGACAGCTGCTGAATCACAGCAGCTGCCTGGGGCAGGGCTCTGTCCCCCAACACTACTGCAGCCTTCTTGGAAGCAAGCAGCATGGCCACAGGTGGCTTCATCTCTCACCCAGCACACCTGAGTGGAGAAGAAATCCCCCTTCTCTCAGCTAGCCAGGAGGAACCAGTTCCACAGAGGCTCAAAAGAGATACAAAACTGGAGTGGCGAGGAAAGGGCAGAGACACAAGGAGCATCTTACAAGTGCTTTCTTCTTTTGCCATTAGCATTTCACCTCCTCTCCCTCAAGTCTCTCTCATAAGGCCTTCAAATGTTCCCAGGGCCAGCATTTTGGTTTGGGCAGACATCCAGCATTGCTTAGCAGATCCAAAATGACACCTCACACATTCTTGAGTGTGTAAAGAAACAACCAAGCTGAATCATTTCACCACCTTCAGGGTACTAGAAGCGATACTGTAGACTTGCCAAAGAACATGCAAGGACATCCACAAACGTTTCAAGACCACCTTCTTTGAGTCTGCTTTGTTATTAAACAGCCATGGGTTTTGGCATTAGCTAGAAAGTTGAACGTGCAATTGCTCAGAGGTGACCTCTGCCTCAAAAAGGCAAGACTTAGATTTACGTTGTCAAATAAATATGTTAATAGCCTTGATAGAGATTATTTACAAGCAAATAATGATGCTGCAGCCTGAAGCATTGGGATGGGTATAGCACTGCAGGCAACAGGGAGTCACCTGTCCCAAGCCTGTAAAGGGTGTGGAAGTTAATAGATGTGAGAGTGGATGTGAAAACTGGATGTGAGAGGGTATATTGTGAGAAGATGACAAGAACTATAGATGGTGCTATGAGGGCTGGCTGGATCCCTCCCATGGTTAAAGGGAATGTGTGTCAGCAACAGCCAAACACACAGCTGTAGTGGAGCACTGGAGACATTCTGAGAAATAGGACCTTGCCAGGCTAGTGTGCCTAGTAACCATAACTGTAATAGCATATAAAGCTGAGATAACCTGACTAGCAGCATCAGAAAAAAATAAATGTATTTATGGAAATGGCAAAACCAGAACAAATGGGGAAAACATGGTTAGGTGCAGGTTGTCTCTGTCAATAGAGGAAAAGAGAGATGAAGTAATGGCAAAAAGAAGTGTAAAGAAATACACATTCATATGGCTGAGGGTGTCTGGGGGCCTTTGTCAAGCAGCCCTAGATTTGATCACTGCAGCTGGAGCCAGCAAAATCAAACCTGCTTCCACCCTGGCAGAGAACAGGTGTTGACAGTGCAAGGCAGGTGTTTTCACTTGCTGGCAAGTAAATATCTGAACAGATCGAACATGCCAGAATCACCATGTTGGTGCCTGTTCTGGGACAGATAGCATTAACAACTGCCCTGTATTGTCTGACAGGATTTAATGGCCTTCTGGGTTGGTTTTTTTTTTTTGGTTTTCAGTTTGGTTAATAGAGGTAAACTCTTAGCACTGAAGAAGATGCCTTATCTACCTTTGAATTCATGGTCCACACTCAAGAAAAGTGTCTTCCAGGAAGACAATTTGCACTGAGAAATGAGTATTGCCTCTCCTGTGCTTTAGTGCAGGCACCAATTAGGAAATACAAAATATGCCACAAGTCTGTCTCTGAAGTGATAGTTAACAGTTCTGCAAGCACTCCCAGCAGAAACAATAAAGGCAGACTTCAAAAACGTGTCAGGAAAAGTTACTCAAAATTTAGTTAATCTGAGCTTTGGCTGAAGGTTTGATACACTCTTATTTTACTGAAATTAGTCCAACTTAAAAGAAATATATCTTGACATTAAGCTCCACAGCATTTCATTGCCATCCTTCAGGTCACCTACAAACCAGCAGAGACTTTGCTTTTCATAATTTCTCCATATAGCTTTTTGCCATACCACTACATTTCTGTGCTGCAGCCAGACCATCTCAACTTGCAAGCAGACCAGTTAAGCTGCAGTGATGAATGACCCCCCTAGAGAACCTAGCTGTGAGACGTCTCTCCTTGGCCTGAATTCTGAGCAGTAACTTTCCTCTCACGACACTTCCTCCCTTTTCCTAGGTCTCCTTCTCCTGACAGGTCCAGACTTTGTCCTAGCCTGGACATTCTGTAGGGAAGTCAGTATCCTTTAGCCCTGAGAACTTCAGCTCTCCTTTCCTAGGACAGACTGCTCGCTCTCATTCCAGAGTTCCTGTCTCCTTGCACTTTGCTGTAAGCTCTTCTGAAGGCAGCTTGTGCTCCAGCCTCACTACAAGAAAGTAAATTACTCAGATTGTGTATCTAAGACTATTTTGTAAAAATCCAGTGTTGCCATGACACTGTCAGGAGGCTGAAAGAAGCCAAATAATTTGCTGAATGCTCTCTTTGCAGAACAGAAACATGTGGAAAGCTGGAGTCAATGTATCATCAAGTTCATCAGATATGATAACCAACATCCAGTGCAAAAGCATTTGTGAGAAAGTAAGAGAAAGTTGGGGAATTTTAGTAAAGCTGGCAAAGTGAACCTCCATAAAGAACTCCCCCCATTTTGAACTAATTATCCAGTTGCCTTTTTATTTATTTGTAAACAACATCCCTTTTGGTCACTCCAGGGTTGATTTTTTTTCCACTTTTATGGAGATGTCTCAATATTTTTTCCTTGGTTTGAAGGAAATGTAGATTTCTCCTTTTTTCATATCAAGCTCCCTTCTCACATAGAAGAGACCTATGAGTCATATGAGTTCATTTTCAGGAATTTGCTTCCAGAGCAGAGCTCTTTCCATGGTTAACAAGAGGGATGGATGTGAACACATGGCTCAAGAGGCAGGTAGGGCTCAGCTCAGCCAGCAAGCTGATAGGCTTGAAAAAGGCTAGCTGATGTCAGGAGGAAGAAGAGCAGCATCTACTGCACAGTAATTTGGGAATACCAGCAGGAATTCTGATGTAAACAGTTTAGATTTTTATAGGTAAATCCATCATGCAATCACAGACACAATGAGCTTGTATGCAAGGGTGAGCCTCCCACCTGTACTACAACTTCTCAGCCCCTTTGCGAAGGTCACAGCGCCCAGCAGCCCAGTCCCTTCACCACCACCCTGGCCAAGCTCTGACTTCATGCTACACACCACAACCAGCAGTGGAGCTAGCAAGAGAAGAGTTGCATCCATGTATAACTTCTAAACTTCCTAGAGCTCCTCTTTGTAATGATTTATCAGCAAGCCTGAGAATATCTGCAGTTATTGGAGAGACTGGAAGAAAGGGCAAATTGTCACTACAGGAGCATATTTCTTATGCAGTATCATAGTGGTGTGAGGTTTCAATAAAAAATCAAGCTAGAGCTATGGTCTTAAGTTTAACACAACTGATTGGGGAGCCACATCCTCACTTTCTTCAGCTGTCTCATTTTCACTGCCTGCTAATTATTGACCTTCCTTTAGCCCTATCTCCTCCACTAAAGCAACTCAACATAGCCTTTCTTGGTTCTATGGCAGCTAGTGGCTGTAAAGTAAAATCTTGCACAAAAAAAAAAACAAAAACCAAATCAAAAACAAAGTAGGAAGTAATGAAAAAAAAAAACAAACAACCAAACAGCATTTCAGCCCAGTCTTCAGCTGTCAAACATCAGAAGAGCTGATACTTGTGGCATGACACCAGGTCCTTCAGCTAAGACCAAAGTCCATGAAAAAAACAGCACAGGCCTGTTATCCAGGCAGCTCTGAACCAGAGTGTCTTAGGTTCATGGTGGGCTGACCCTAAGGAAAGCTTTCCACAGGAAGGTATGGCACAGGCATGGGTAGAACTTCAAATGGTAGAACCTTAAACATAATGCAAGTGAAGATTCAATGATCCAACTGTAAGTACAAATGAAGAACATTTGTTGGGTCCTCTAGCTGATGAAGTATTACAGATTTTCTGAGAAACCAGTCTTTGTTGGTTAAGGTCCAGTTAGCTCATACTGCAGGATACGCAGAGCCCATCTGGAGATAGTTCTTTGTTGCCTGCAATAGTCCCTAGGTCAGGTGTCTGAGGAGCTGACCTACTCCTTGGCTTCTCTAGCCCTCTCACTTCCAGTGGGTAAATTACCAGCTGTGCAACTATTGAGATTTCTAGTACTTCACTTTTCCTCAATGTAAAGGCGAGCAAATACCTCTCAAAATAATGACTCCATGAAAATAATGAGGATTTTTTTTTTTTTTTTTTTAAAAAAAAGGGAACTTTAAAAGCATGAGTAGCAGTTGGCCAAACACAGACACCACTGCATGGAACTCAGGACACTGAGAAATAGCCATATTGCAGCACATGCAACAACCTCTCCCAAAAAATGTAGAAAGCCAATATCTTGGAATTTATCTGGGACAACTAGGCTAACTCACTCTTCTGAAAACCAGCACCTCTGCCTTGGTGAGAATAGTCAAGTTAATGCTGTAATTAACTCGTTGCTGATGGCTTTTAAAAGAACTACCATGCACTACTCATAGGAAGAAAGTCCTTTCAGCATCAGCTTTCCCAAAGAGTAGCTTCACTCTGAGAAAACAGGTATCTTGGTAGATGGAGGCAGGAATAACTGATGGGAGGCAGACATGGGGAAGAAATAATAGTAATACTGATCATCACGTTTGGGAAGAGCAGTCAGTCAAGCAGACAGCAAGGCAACAACTGTCATTTGTCCCTGCTGAGGGCATGTAAGGTAAGTGAGGTGCTGAACCTTCCGGAGTCCCAGAGAGAAGCAAGATGAATGGCGTTAGCTGGGTATCTGGCTTCTGGGAAGCTTGTTAGGCAGAGTGAGTCCCATCTCAAGAGCTGCACGACTGGAGTCCCCCAGATGTACACTGGGTAAAGCCTGTGTCATTGTTTCTTGTTTCTTATGAACTAGATGTCACTGGGCTTAACAGCAAACAAATTCTGCCAACAATTTAGCTGAACATACAAGTGTTGTGAGGTCACATTTGTAGCTATGGTGAACCTTTGCTGCATAAATGTTGTTCTGATTTCCAGAGAAATAATCTACAAACGACACAATGAGAACGAAAGTTAAAACTTCCACTGCCCAAGCATGGTAATTTCCAATGTGACCTTGCCCCCACAACAACACCTGAAGGCAGTGATAGCCACCAACCAGACTTTTCTCAAAAGGATGCTGGACTGGTCTGTCATGTATGTGTAGGTTACTGAGCAAAGGAAGCAGCTAGTTTTCTGACATCAATTAACTAAGTTCAACACTGAATTTGAGGTAAGATTTGTACTGGGTATATTGACCTTTATGGTTTCTGTGCTGATATTTCATGCCACCTCCACACCACTTACTTCATCTCTCCAAACCCAAACAGGCTAACAAGGGGATGACCCACCCTGCCTCCTACACAGCTGCCTGTGCTGCCAAACCAGTACCAGTGGCAATACCCATTTTCTTCACCAGGCCATCAAGAATCCAGCCTCACCTTCACATCCACACTTATGTTAGAATAACTTTTATTATTATGTTATGTGAAGCCTGACCTCTGACCTGCAGCAATCTAGGGAATGCAAAGTTGGGAATCTTGGCAGGTATCTTTGCAGCACTCCAAGTGCCTCAGCACCCCAAGCCATAAGACAGGCAGGGAAAGAGTTCCTACCAAGGAAGAAAGAGTGTAACAGACTCTAGCTGAAGCACTGGTAGTGCTTCATAGTAGTCTTAATCAAGTTCTCTCCTTCCCCTCACATCATTCTCCTGATGGGAAAAAAGGATCACTAACCTCATCTGCTCTCAGCACTTCAATCCTCCACTTGGATGTGGAGGGCCATGCTTGCATTGGGAACATAAATTAAGAATGTTTTGCCTCATGCTTGGTAAGTTTGGCCCATTATACATTCCCCTGTTTGTATCACCTTGCATATAGAGTACATACTGATGAAGGGGGATTTTTGCACACTAAATAGCATCCATATGTAACCCAGGAGATATTTCCTGTTCTCAGTGCTGCTGTGTCATTAATTTTCCTGCTTGTTTTGACTGTTTATCTCTCAAGCTGAAGTGTCTAGAACTGTGAAAGCCACAGCCAAGAAAAAGTCAGTAATATAAACGTCATCAATATTTTTGATGGACACCCAGAGCAAAATATTCCACGATGCAAATCCTTGTTTTCCACATAACTCGGCTAGGGCTAGGATGCCTCCAGGTTCTATTCTGTTTCAGCTCCATTCCATTTTCCCCCAGGCAGCAATGGCACCTTGGAGCAATGAGTTTTTTCTGGCCCTCTAACAATACCCTTGTCCGCCAGACTTCCTCCTTTCATAGCCCCCATGCGCTCCCTCCCCTCTCCCCCAGGGCTAGTTAATATGTGCCAAATCCTGACACCCTGAATGGTTTCCCAACGCCGACACTAATCACATTTTCAGGAGCAGGTCAGCAGTGAAGGAGCTGAAATTCGTGTGAAAAAGTCCCCGGGATGGCCCCGGTGCCTCACACCTGCGTGCCCTATTCATCTGCACTGTTTACACATTGTCATCCACAATTAATTCTTTCCAGGGACGCTCCACTGCCTGCCCTCCCGTTGCACAGGGACCCCATTCTGAGCTGTTGTGTCTGTTAAATTGAGCATGGGGTGCTGCGATTAAATTAAGTTTTGTGGCTCTCTCTCTCTCTCCTTCCCTCCCCTTCTCTTTTCTCTCCGTTAATAACGATGCCTGTTGGAAGATTACTGGCACTGGAGTAAAGAGGTAATTACGGGCACTAAAAGTAAGGGAAGAAAAGTTTCTATGTGGAAATATGAATGGGGACATCTTTTCTGTCTAGCCTACTTTGCCTCCACTGTGAGTTGGAAACTGCATCCCCATGCAACATGCAGAAGGAGAGGAGTGCACAGGGCTACGTATGAAGAGCTCCAATAGACGGAGCAAACCAGCAAAATTCACATCTGTGAGACTATGTACCCACCGGCCTGAATACAGGTTCTTTTCAGCAAGTGCATTCCCACCTTTTGTTACAGCCCTGTTTGTCCATACGTGTATCAAACACCAGACAGACAGCTCTTCTCCCAAGATCCCATACCCATATGCACTGGGATATGGGATAGCAAGTCACCTCCCCGCACTGATAAACTCCTACACAGAGTAAAACATTCAACGAGAACTGTTCACTGGAGATGAGGAGGAAAACAAGAGAAGACGACAGGAGTTTGACCAGATTTTGCAAAATCTCCAGGAGGTAGCAGCACTTTTTGCTATGTACTTTGCTTGTGCATGGACAACTGGTTTTTATTACTGGGATGTCTGGGAAGTCTGAGAGCCACTCTTGCTGAGAACAGAAATGTGCAGCTCTCCAAGCAAGTGGAGTTGAGTGGATTTGGCTTTACACCTTTGTTAGCTGCTCACAGGACCCTATCACAAACAGGCTGCAACCCCTCCAGCACAGAACACCAAATGCCCTCACAGTGAGGGAGGCAGAGCTCAGACCCTTCCAGCCAGCATCCTGGACCAGAGCTACAGCCAAGCTAAAGAGCCACCTCTATTTGCTGTTTGCTCATGTCAGACAAAACAAACAAACAAACAAACAAAATAAAATAAAAAAAAACCACAAAACAAAACAAACAAACCAACCAAAAAAACCCAAGAATCACCTTAAGTTCTGAGGCCCCAGTGTACATGACATAAAAAAATTCACCAGCTACATTCTTTTAAGGTCTTGGAAAAGAGCAACCGTTCTAATTTTCAGCCTCTGCAACAAAATTGCTCCTGCAAGAGAAAAATCTTAATGTCGGCAACTAAAAAAAGCAGCCTCCTCATAAATACCGCTGTAAAATATTGTTGCATGCAAACAAGAAATGTGCTGGAAAGCACAAGCTACATCCCCCTCTAGTGCTGAACTACCACAGAATAACAACCTAATCCCACTCCTGATTTCTTCAGTTGGAGCATAGACTTTTTCACAGCAATCCATGATTAAGCCTCATAAATAAACCAGGAAGGTGGCTGCCACATGTGAAGGCATCTTTACAGGATGGCTGCTTTACAGCAGATGAATTCACAGGGACTGAGAAGCCTCAGAGTCCTTAAAATGAGTAAGGTTTTAATACCTCCTAAATACCAGTGTGAATCCAGGGTAAATAGGTTTTGTTTGGCAAACCTCCTTATTAATTCTGTACTTACATTAAAAAAAACCAGGGAGCTGTGCAGATCACACCTGATCAACTCCCATTCCAGGGCTTCACAGGTCTTTAGTGCTTCATACAGAGCAATACCTGGGGAAAGCAGCCTCTTCAAGAGCACCACCTGTAGTTAGTATGCTCCAAAACATCCTCCATTACAGCAGCCATGGTTCTGCAGGCCTTACTCAGGGAAGGAGATTGTCTGAGTCAAGAGAGGAAGCACCAGCTTTCAACAGTTGCCTGTATCTTATTGCATCAGCAAAATACAGGCAATATTACTATCAGCATCTACAAGGACAGCCCAGTGAGACATCACCAAGGTCATACCAGCCCTAGGTCTCCAAGCTGCACAACAGCTCATACCAAAGGTGTTGAGACTGCAAATCTCATTTCTCTTGTGTGCAGGGCAGTTTGTGCTGTGTCCTTGACTCTCCTGTGCCTGGTGAAGCACAGCTTTTCAGGTGATCAGTCTGCACTTACCTTGCATCACCCCTTGGGAGAGTCTCAGCTTGTTAGTAGGAGAGGAAGAAAGCCGGAGAGAGGCGAGGCCACCAGGGAAAAGGTGCTGCACAAGTGCTGGCTGAGTTTGTGCACTTACAGGTTGCAGCACCTGAAAGAGGTCCTGGAGGCTAGAGTGAGCAGAGGCAGGACAGGTTTCAGTAGGTCATCCTGATCAGGCTGGGCAGAGATCAAGATTCACAGCCAGCACAGGTAGCAAAAGTGGGTCTAGCTGGCACCTTCAACTAGATGTTGGAACAAGGCAGCAGGCACAGTACCAGAACCATGCTCCTACTTCCATACCTACTCACCCAGCTGACACAGCCTGCCTGTCATCTTCTGTGCTCCATACTACAGGCACAGAACACACAATTTTTTAACAACAGCCTCCACAACCTCCTGAGAAAAAAAACACTATCACTCAGGACAGGAGCAGTTGAGCCTCCCCATACTATCCAGCTATGCTGCACCAACAGCTGCAAGCACTCTCCTCAGCCTCCTCTCTTTATCTAAACTCAAGAAGAAGCAATCCTTCTTTCCAGGTGGGGAAAATCTGCCAAAGACAATCTGAATGTAAGTCTTTATAACTGAGACATTTGAGCAACCTCAGTGGCAGGTGTTGGGGCAGCCCTGCCTACTACAACTTGAAGTGAAGGTGGGTATTTAAATTATTTTCCTGAAGCAGAACTACTAGTACTCTTGGGAATATAATTATCACAACCCCATTGAGCTGCCTGCCGCCAGTTCCTCCCACGGAAACCAGCAAGAGTGCAGGATGTTCAGCAAATCACACCCCTTGCCCAGTTAATAAACAATTTACAGAAAGATGCACTGTTTTTAAGTGCTCAGCAAAGATATATTAATCAATCATTAAATAATTAAGCTAATTCTCTGTTCTTTTTCCTCCAGCACTCCCAAGTTGATAGATGTTCCTATAGCAACGGACGAGCAGGGCTAACAACAAGGGGAATGCAGGGCTTGGGGAGGCGATATGAGCACAGGACCTTTGCTCCCCAGCCCTCCAAAAGTCACACAGGGCAAGCGGAAGGGGGCTTCGAGAGGTGACATGCAGGAAGGAGGCTTTCAATTTTAATGGAGATTCTTACGATGACAGTCTATGCAAATAGGTACATGAAAGAGGAGAGGAAACAAGACTGGGGGAAGGGGAAGAGACATGAACCCTGGTTCGGATTTCAAAGCAAAGCCAGGAATAATTTTTGGAGCTAAGAATAGTTGCAATGCACCTTGTTCTCCTTGGGCTCAAGCCCCCGCATAATTCTTAGGCTTGGGGTCTGAAATTACAGCAGTGGGGGGAAGGGAGGGCAGCTTGCAGCCTGCACAGTCCAGGAAATGTGGCTGTCCAGGCTGCAGCTCCATCACCTTTATGGTTCCTTTGTGTCACCAAAAGCCACTATTTAACAAAGGGCACGGCCCTCTGCTTTCGAAGGGCCTTTGCAGTTGTTTTGCAAATGAGATTGCATGACTGGTGAGCAAAATCAGATATTTTTCGAAGCTGTTGCCCAGGAAAGGGGGAGGGAGAATGATTCAATTATCCCCCAGAGTAAGTAGTAGGATCTGCCTGATCTACTGAGAGCTGTTGAGAATGAAATAAAGCAACTTGTGGATTTGTTTTTAGGTAAAATTCTTCAGAAATCCCAGGAAAATCCTATAGCCCCTCTGTAAAAAGAGCAGGGTCTGCTGATATCCTAAGAGAATCTCCTGCTCCTATTGCAGCCCCCTTGCCCTCCTTGGGGGCAGCTGAGCCAGTGGCTGCCCTGTCTTCAGCCAGCCCCTGAGCAGGTGACTGGGGTCTTTAGCTTCTTGGAGAATATGCTCAGCTGACACTGAAGGGCAGCTTCACTACCAGAGTCTAGGGGACCAGCCTGCAGTCGTCAGGGAGCTTATTGATAGATCATGTCAACACCTAAGCAGGCACTCACTGAGAGATCTTTTATTGATCAGAAAACAGCTTCTGCAACACAAAAAGTGCCTGTGAGAAGACAGGGATGCCACTGACAAGAAATGATGTTTTGCCGAAGGTGAACTGGAACGTTGCGGTTTGCTTCAACTGCCCCCAGATTTTTCATTTTAGTTGAGTTTAGCATCGAAACAAAGTTTCCCGAAAAGGCCTCTCTCCTTTCCTGTGTGTGGGGCTTGTGGCTGAGCTGCATTTGCTGAGGAGAACGTGGACCTTGCCCAAGCTTTGTGGGAGCTGGGCAGAGCTCCCAGGGAGCACAGCCCAGAGGAGAAAATGGGACCCAAACTCAAGGAAGGGCACTGCCTACTTTAATGTTAAGCAGACTTGAAACAAAATGTTTCATGTCAGTTCAACAAATTGAAACAAAACATTCCTACCTCTGAAACGTCAAAATGCTTCACTTTGATCCAAAAAATGTCAAAGCAGAATATGGAGACATTTCTGAACATGACTGTTTTAATTCCAGGAAACAATTTTTTTCCTATTTTTTTTTTTCCCCAGTCTGTTCTGTTCTGGAAAACAGAAGCAGATATTCAACATTTCACATAGCTGTACTTCGAGCTGTTTATCACAGCAGGGACCAATATTGCCTATACACACATGTGCATGAGCACTCGCACACACAGTATATCCACTATGCCTTTCCCCCAGGATTGGTTTCACCACCTCTACAGCTGCCACACCTCCAGCCCCACAACTGGAGGATACTCTTCAGTCTGCAGTTCCCAAGCACCTGGGTGCACCTGGTACAAGGGTGCTGTCAAACACATGTGGTGACTGTCCACAAGGTAACCTAAAAACAGGTGTTTAGGGCTGGCACAGCCGTCACTATCATCACCGCAGGTTTCACACACAATCCAGTTCCCTTAAAAGTTCTCCCATGCTCAGTCAGGGCTGACACATGGTTTGGTCTGAGCTGTTTCAGACCTCATAGTTTGATGCCAATGTATCGAAGAACTGGTTTGAATAATCCCCTGCTTTGGGGAGCAATGCTAAAAACAGCACTTACTGAAAGAGAAGAGGGAAGGGTGTGGGAGTTTCATAACTTTAGTATAATTTAACTGGTGATCTTAATTGACATTACGGAGGATTATGCATGCTTAAGAGCACAGTAATACGGAGAAAGGTGACACACTCCTTATCATATGCTGCATGCCTAAAATCAATCCACAGGTCTATTTTTGCTTCAGTAGGTGTAATCCTAACACTGCATCTAGTAACAGATGACTTTGTGTGGACACAATTTACAGTGTTCTCACCCTCCTGCTGAAGACTGCAAATGTGGCTGTCTCTATCACTGGCTCCTTGGAGAAAGTGCTCCCCACCTCTATACCAGATAATAGCCAAACAAGGGAATAAAGTCTTACTCTGTGCTGTCCCTAACAAAGCTTTTTAGCTGTTCCACATTTCCCATATGCTTGTGATACCCCTCTTCTTCCTAAAAGCTCAAGGACATCCTAAATCATCTTTGTGTATTTGTATTTCACAGACTTTCAGAGCTGATTTTTTTCTCCATCATGTATCTCCAAACAGGGTCTCTTGATGCCAAGTCCTATCTTGTTTTTACAGGGTGAGGCGTCTGCACAAGGATATGCGATGGCTCTCTTGCGCTGGTGGGATACCTGACATGACCAGACTAGCCTTGTACATGTTAGCCCCTCTGCACCAGACTGGCCAGGACTGGGCTCCACACTCCCCTCCTGACAGATTCTCAGCACCCATTACTTAGGTTTCCCTACTACAGACCAGTCTTCCCTGGTGCCTTCATCTGAGGGAACTTCTCCATATCTTGGTCTCTTACTTATTGGGGGAAAAAGCTTATTTTAAATATTTCCCAGTAGGCATTACTGCAAAAGCAGCAACTCTCATCAGCCCTGGACATAACACTGTTGCACCAGGAAATATATTTCTCTCATTTTATATAAATAACCTCTAATAATCATTCATTCTGATAATTCTCTGATTCTCTCCAACTCTTCCAAACTCATTCACCCACTAAGAATGTAAAAATAAACTACAGGAACAATTTCTATTGCATCTACAGTTAAACAAACTCTCTTGGGTTCCACTGTTACCCAAACTGTACCCTCCAGACTCATTCCCTGTGGGTTGGCAGTTGCTCAGCACTCTCAGGCTCGGAGCCTTGGCTCTGATGCAAAAACAGTGTTCTTGCTGAGACCTTGCAGCCTCTTCATGAGGCTTCTGCAAAAGCCTAAAAGAACATCCAGAAGGCCTTATCCATCACCAGGCTGTCCCAGGCTGTGAAAAGAGAGTGAATCTGCGATGGGCTATCTTCCAGGTGATGACTCTTCCCACCTCCTAGGAACAGCTTGTGGCAGCCTTGCCAATTGCTGGGATGTGTCCCTAAATATAGGAATATTTTAGGATTTAAAATGTGATGCAGATGATTAAGAGATCTTCCTTTTAGGGGTAAAAGTGTAGTCACATTTAGTGGAAGCAGTATATCACCTTTGAGAAAAAAAGCATGCATTGTTTTAAAAATAAAATATAGTAAGATAAAATAAAAAATAACCAGAGGAAATCTGCATGTAGGTTATTTTCCAACAGTCCCCCCAGTGAAGCTTCATATGTGCTCTACTGCTGTCATCCCCCTTGAAGATTATTTCAAGGATGTACTAATAAGCAAATCATGAGTGTGGCTGTTACCATGGGCACATATCTAATCAAAGGGAACTAATTATGTATATTACCCATTTTGGCACTTTGAGAACACTTCAGTGATGACCCTTCTGCTTGTCTGACAAATAACGTGATTATTCAGTAAGCCACATATGTTTAAGTGTTGCAGTTTTGTTCTTTGATAAGAAACTCTCTAGCTAACCATAAGCACTTTTCACTTGCAATGGCATAGTTAATATTAGCAACCAGATAAAATTAATTATGTTTAATAAGCTAATAAATATATTTAGGACTTTTTGTGCTATGCTCAGTCACCTTTAGAAAACAGTTCATCATTAGTTGCCAAAAATGAAATGGTGTCTTTTTTCCCTAAGGATGCGAACACTTAAAAAACTTTAGTTTAAGATTATAAATTGCAATGCAGTTCACTTTAAAAATAGCTGTTAAAATTGATGCTTGTTTTCATCTTTGAGACTGAAACAGATTCTTTATATATGTCTCAGATTTACAGCTAGGAATTTTTTCAGGAGCATGTCAGAAATAAGTTATGATACTCATTCTTATGCTCTCACTATATGAAAAAAAAACCCATAGAAGATTCCTGCTTCTCCCACCCAGCCACACTGCTCCACGGCACAAGCAGAAAACAAGGCTTCTCCCATGACACCCATGGAAAGAAGGAAATTACCAGCAGAAGGATGGTGGGATAGGTAGTGACAGGGGCTGTAGAGATGAGCCATGCTTTAAATGATCTGTGACAGCAAGCTGGGAGATGAGATGGGAGCCTGGCAGACTTGAGTCAGCAGGAGTTAAGCTTCTGGGGAGATGAGAAGTCCCACCTGAGCAGGTACTGCTGCTTACAGCATCGTACTTTCCTTCTCTGTCTTTCTGCTGACTCTTTACTCACATCATTTTCTTCTAAGTATATTCAGGGAAAGAACAAAGAAAGGCCCCTCTGGAATTTGTCCCTGTCTCATGTTATTTTACTTTCCATCCCCATCACACCCACAGAGCTGCCAGGGGAAGGACACATGGTCAGGAGAACTTGCCAGTTTGAACAGCCTATTCGTTCCCCTCTTCCATGTGCTGAATGGATAATAAGAGGAGAAGGAGAACTTGTAAATCACCAGAAGCACAGCATCTTCTGTGCTTTTCTTCCTACCACAAGGATTTCTCAAGTCTGCAAGAGACAAATATGCAAAGCATGGAATTTAGATGTTGGGTACAGGAATGGGGCAAACTGTTGAGCTGCGGGGCAACTGGTGTAACAGAATAGGAAACCACCCAAACTGCAAGGTGTTTATTCAAGACTAACAGTAGAAAAGCATGATCTACCAGAGTTAACAATCATTAGGTAAGATCGTGGCAAGAGGATAGAGATGACCATGTCCAGATGAGAGATTACTGATACCAGCACAAGCAGTGGCAGGTTGGCTTTGGGGGAAATTATTTTGAAAACGTGTTGCTGAACCCAGTTGCAGATCAGAGAGAAGATGAGGACTTCTGCTCTTGCAGCCCGAGTATGGGTGGGTAAAAGATCCCAATGTCAGCAGCAGTTGCCCACTGTCATCAGCATGCCCCAACCATCTATCAGGTGGTCTGCAAGGGCACAACTTAACTGCTGTGGCCATGCTGTGTTGAGGGGTGTGGTGTTGGTCAATAAGCATGTGAATGAACCAGTATGATTGGCATTTGTTTGGCTGTCACTGTACACTTAGGTTAGCTGCTGTACAACTGAAGCACGGGTAATAAAAAACATAATAGTAATTGGAAAATGGGTATCCTAATAAAAGATGGGCTCATATAATTAAATTTTCACATCCACATGTTGGTCATCCTCCAGTTCAGCCAGTGGGCCCCATGCAAATTGATTGTGAAGTTGCTAGATTCGGTTGCTTTGTGACACCAGGCACTGCACGGCCTCCTCTCCCTCCTCCAGCCCCCACACCATTAAAAATAATTAAACTCTTGTCCCGTGGTGTCCAGGTGTCACATGACACCTGGTAAGTCTCACCTCTAACTACCCACTCGACTGTACTGGAATAGCAGTGTTGCAGATGCTGCCCGGGGGGCTCAGCCCACTCCTACCAAAGCACTGGGCAAGCTGCTGGCGGGGCACCCCCAGCTCTCCTTGCCTTCCAGGGCACAGTAGGGAGTCACCAGTTAATCAGCAATGCCTGGCCACAAGTCAGCACACCCAGCTATCTGTATTTTCCATTGTTTGTCCTTTTCCATCAGCCTTCATTTGCCTCCGATCTCTTTGGTGTACCTATTAAACCAGAGGGTTTTCATTTACTCAGGCCGTCCAAACCAGCAATCCATGAATACCCCCCACAATCACTGCCAACAGCTCATAATACATTTTAACTGCTCCTTGGCCTTTGATGTGTTAGCCTTCTGGGCAACATTATCATTACCCTTTATATACCTCCATAGGTGAATGCAGCGCTGCACAGCAGCTCGCACATGCTAAGTGTGAGCTGGGCTTTGCCTGTGTCTGAAATAAAGTATGTTGTCCTAAGAACCATGCAAATATTTTGCCCCTTTTGCTAGCAAAAACCCAAACTAGCCCCAAATAAACACCAGTAACATTCTGGGCTCTGGAGAGCTTATTTTCAAACTGCATGAGGAAATGTAGGAAGGAACAGGAGAAACAAAAAGCAGAACTTGCCTGGGGAGAAGCGTTAGTGGGCAAAAGGAGTCCTGGTAGAATCTGAAAGCGTGCGGAACACATCAGGGTAAGCAGATGATGTTCCTTGCAAGTGTGCCTGTGCTGGAAGTAATAACACCATTCTAACAGGAGCATCAGATACAAACAACCAAATTCAGGAAAACATAATAGCAACTTTTAGGGAGCCAGAGACATTGCAGTCCCAGACTGGGGCATTCTGCACAACTTTGGAGCCATTTATGGGTTTGAGGGCTCTCTTCATGGAAATAGTTACAACTGCATTTCTCAAGGAGCATAAATCAGCATGGGTGGTGTCAGGCTGATGATGTGGAAGGGCACTCAGCCTGACGAGGAAAACATGGAAACATTCAAATCCCTGAAAGCTTGGACAGGGATGGCACAGGTTAGCCAAGGGCATTCCACAGGGGCCACACAACTCACAGGTGCTTACAAGATGAGGGTGGAGAAATAAGCTTCCTGTTCCTATTTTTGTGGGAAATGATGGCTACACGTTAACATGGGTGCCTGCAGGGGGATCAGGGGGAAGTAATTTCAAAGGAGAGTTGCCAGAGTCGTCAGAGTCCCTGAGCCCAGCCATCAAGGGATGAGATCCTGGCCTTGCCCTGCCAGGCTGTAGCCTCTGAATCTTTCTATTGATCTTGTAATCTTTTCTGACAAAAGGGGGTAAATGGCTCTCCCGGTCTCCATGGTCATCCTAAAGCAGCAGAACAAAGCGCTGCTCATCCTTGTCCTCCTCTATCCAAAGGGCTGATATTTTGTGTAATTGAAAACTAGCTTTGATTGAGCAGCCCAAATCCATTTCCTTATCGCAGGCATCATTCTAAAAAGTCTGGGCTGGGCTGTGCCCCAGCAGCCAAAAGCCTGGTGTAGCGAGCATGGCCAGCACCCAAAGCCTCCAGTTCTGCAAGGAGTTAAACTAGTGAATTAAACACTAAATTAAACTAGGACTACCCCAAAAAGCTGGGAAGGAGAAAGAGAAAGGGGCTGTTTGAAGCATGTTGCTGCATGGGTCCCTAAAAAATGGTAATTTCCCCCTTCCCCACTCCTTCCTGAAAGCAGCGGGGCATAAATAGATCACAGAGAGCAGCTATTAAAGTGGGTGCTGGGGGGACATGGTTTCAAGCTGGGCTTGAGACAACAAACAATAGGCTGCCATTTTGAAGCAGCCAGAGCTCAGGGTGCTCATGAAGACATGGAGGAAAACACTGTGGCGGGGTACGACCCTTGCTTGCAAAGTAAACAGGCCCCAGAGAGTTCATTGTGCAGTGGCTGCTGACGTGCAAAGCTAGCACTGAAAAACATAAACTATGCTTTCTAAAAATATAAAAGAGCAGTGCCTAAGGGAGCGGGGATTGGGGTGGAAGAAGCAGAGGGAAGAGACCAGAGCTGTCTCTGAATCCCTGTGGGATTTTGGGGAATGCACCCTGTCCTTCCATTGAGAGCAGGGTCATGCTGGGGGCCCTGCTTACAGCACTTGCTGCCCCTGGGGTGCTCTCCAGACACTTCCCCACCAGGACAGTGGGCTTCAAGACCTTAGAGAGGTCTAAAAACATGGGCAGATGCACACACACAGGGCAGTCCAGCCTCTGCTGCTGGGGTGATCCCAGCTGCCACCACCACCTCCAGATGCCCTTCTAAGGTCCCAGAGATGGAGAGGGCTCCTCAGCTGTGGGAGAGGCCAGCCAAGAAAGAGGGACAGAAATGGTTAAAGTAGATGGTAAATAAAATTGCCAGTAGAAAAAAATTATATGGACAGAGAAAAGCATCCTTTCCAGCCCTGCCAAGCCCACATACTCAAAAATTATGCATCAGGCTCCAGAGAATCCAGGCTAAAAAACACAAGGGTTTTTGTTCTGGTTTTTAAGGAAAATTATGAATGTTTGAGCTTTTCCTAATTGCACTCTGGTTTCTTGAACTTTATGATTGCATTTTCAGATTTTTCTCTGAATCCCTTAGGGCTACAAGCTTCTAAATTTTTATTATAAAATAAAGTTGAGAAACTCACCTAATACCCACAGCTTTGGGGCAAACAGCAAAGATCAAAAGACTTATGCTAAAATGAGGAGAATAGGACATACTGGAGATCTCAAGAACAAACACCCTGCAGTATATATGTCTCTTAAAATTTTTCTCCAGTGTTGCACAAAAAATAGCTTTTAGAAGATACTTTGCTGTTTTAACAAACATCACATTAGTACTTCATTTGCCAGCATGAAGAACAGGTCTTCAGTGATGTTTTGCTTCCAAGACAACTTGCTTGCAGTCAAGGGCTGCAGAAAAGTTAGAGCTGGGTCTGCTGTTCCAGACTAAGGGGTCAGAGGAGCACACAGTTTCCAAGAGCATGTTATGTGCTCAGGATTGCTGCTGTTCACAGACCAGGGAAGGTTGGGAAACATTATCCAAGGTCAGACCCTGACCTGACCTTCCATCTTTATCTTGATACATACAGAAAATTACTGCCCAAAAGGGTAAGGTGGGTGCCATCCAACTTACTTTCGTCATCTCCAAAGGCACTGAAAGAATTGCCATATGTCTTTACAGGGATACCTGTGTTACAGGGCAGATAGACTGAGATAAATACATCAGCCTGTAAAGAGCTCAGTCATGCTCCAAGATGAAAGGCTGATCTGAGTGCGCACTCACTGTCATGCCTCTTGAAAGGATCTGGCTCGTATCAGCCTGGATTATTGATTGCTGCCTGTAAGAGAATGTGATACTCTCTTTCACACTGGTTCTGATCAGTTTATTTACTGTAACACTTGCTGAAACATTCTCTTGTAGAGATAATGGCTTCCTTTCATTGCTGTCAGAATTAACAAATGGAAATAAAACCACGCTGCTAATAATTGTGTCCTACTCTAATTAAAGCAAGACAAAAGCATTGCACTGCTGGCTCACTGTTGCCTGGGTGATGGGACAAGCCTGAGCAAAGGGGCTGACCACAGGAATGTCAATAACCAGAAGGAAACTGTGCCTAATGTATCAGTGAAACTCAAAGCCAGGAGGTTTCCACTAACCCAGAAAGTCAGTAGAACATCCAGGAAGAGGACAAATACATTTGGTGCCCAGACGGGAATCCAGCACCCAGAGGTGCTGCTATAGGTAGGACTCAGTACACACGAGCCTAAGGGACTGCAAAAGGTGAAGGCAGATGGTGTAGTATACAAATAAGCAAAGGTTTTTCAATGTCCTCTTGAACTTTTCACAGCCCACATAGAAAGGCCAATGGCTCAGTTCAAGCAGGAGTCACTAGGACTTTAGCAGAATGGTGCACAATTTCTCTCAGGGCACTGGATACCCTTAACCCTCCCTCAGACCAAAGGATACACCTAGAGCCCATCACACCAAGCTCCCAGACTTCCTAGTGTTGCATCAAGGCATGGTGGAGTACCATGTATCCCTCCCTCCAGGGTCTTCATCCTCACCACACCACCAGGAAGTAAACTGTTCCTGCCTGCACATGTGGAAGAGAGAAAGAAATTTGCTTACCTGTGTCCTACAGCAGCATTAAGGAAGGAAATGGGTTCACCTGCTCTCCCTTGCAAGCAAGCACCATCACCCTCTGCATGTCCTGCGTCTTCGGGATGGATTGGGTCCAACCACAACGAGTGCAAACTGAAGTAAAAAAGGCAACAAAATAAGTAGGAAGGAAAGTGAACAAAATTGCCTCCAAATCCAAACTGGAAAGCAATGACATAACCACATCACTGAGCACTCCCAGAGCTTTCCCTGTAAACAAACAGGAGACCATATTCAAGTTCTGCTGTATACCCAGAGACTTTTAATTATTCCACTGATTGACTGCAGATTGTGCAAGACCTGGGCTGATAGTCCAGTACAGACCAAGGGACATCCAGGCTTCAAATATCCCTGAGACATGGCTCCAAGTGTCCCACTTCAGCTGCTGTGCTGCTTTGTGAAGCTCTGCAGTCCCCCATACCTGCTCGGGGTGCTCCCTTCAGGCTGGCATTCTCAGGGCAGGAGATGGTGATAAAGCAGGGAGCAAGACCTGGACTGACCCCAGCCATTTGCTCAATAGTTCTTTTGGTCCCAAGCCTCATGAACAAGTCCAGTGTGACTGCTGCAGCCATTTCTGCCTCTCAGAGAGATCTTCACTGCTAAGCAAGAAGTGAACATGTCCTCTTCTTGAAGATCCTAACACAACTATGAGAGAGAGAGAAGTCTGGTCTCACAATACACACAGTCTACAGATTTCCTACGAAGTCTGTGAGTAACCACAAGAGGAAGAGAGACAGGATCATTTCCAGGAACCTCAGTCAGCGATGCAAGGATGTTGGAGGATTGGACAAGAACCAGGCAAAGCCATGGACTCTACACTGACAGTACCATTTTCCTCCTTGTTAGTCCTGTAATTTCAAAAAGTCAACTTGGTTCTACAAAGTCAAATATTCACTTAAACATAGCTCTGTTTGGGATTGCATTACTTAAATTATATTTTCTTTCTGCTTTTCAAAAGAGATATATTTTTCCTCATGCTGTGAAGGAAGGTGGCTGAGGGCATCACAACAGAGCTGAGGGATAAGAGTGCATAAAGGTCAGTATGTTGACAGATAATTTACCCAGATTGATTCACAGGTGAGGATTAAAGTTTCCAGGTGGCTAAAGCTGTGGTTGCTATCTGGAGCACTGTCTCAGCAGGTCAAAGATGGTCTCCAGAGCCATATCAGAACCTAGGATTAGCAACCCACCAACACCTTGCAAAGGCACCAAAGAGCATGGGATGCTCTTCTCCAGCACTGCATGCTTTCTACAAGGGAAACCCCACCTTTCACCCTGAGCTTTTGCATGTAGGCAACAAGCTGAGTGACTCTGTGGCTCTGTTCTGTATCCACTGGAGAAATCTTCCGCACAGCCACCTCAAGGCTTATCCCTGTCAACTGTTTCCATGCTTTCTCTTTGACATGGAAATTTCTCTCTCTTATCAAGGCAATTTGGATGCCCTTCAGATGGGCAGGTTGAATGGGGTTTTGAGAAACCTATCTAGTGGGAGGTGTCCCTGCCCATGGCAGGGGGCTTAGAACTAGATGATCTTTAAGGTCCCTTCCAACCCAAACCATTCTATGATTCCATGGGAGCTTGGAGAGCAGCAGGAGAGGAAAGAGTGGGTCAAAAGTCTGTTTTTTCATAGCTCTCCTGGTTCTCCTCTGGGCTTTGCATAAGGGTCTTGGACTCTTTCAGTAATTCTTAGCTATTCTCAATCACCTTATTTCTTACTTTTCACGTTCCTAGTCATCTGCTTTATTAAATCTTCATATTCATCATGTAGGAAAAAGAGCTGCTTCATGTCAGTGATGGAGCAGTTCAAAGCTATGGAGGTATAACTTGAGCACAGTCTTACCCACTTAAATTTAAAATATAAGCTTTGATACAAATGAAGCACACTCACCCTAGCTCAAGGTGGAATTACCTTCCACAACTTTATGGCATCCTCAGCGGGAGGCTGGGCAAGGGACTAGGGAACCTTCTTCTGCTGTCCAGATCAGCTTTCCCGAGTTCATGCCATGCTTCTCATTTGACCCAGAGGGAAAAAACCACAACATTTTCTGAGTATTTATCACCCTGCAAAGATCAGAACAGTGGACAAGGCTTGCATCTCCCATAAAGCTAAGTCAAGACTAATACATGCTTAAGGAAGGTCCCGCTGGCCTGCCCGACAGCATTTTACCAAAGTTTCAAGGAAACTTGAGCTGTCAAATTTTTATGAAGCTATCTTTGACATCTGGTCCCCAAGGAAATGAACAACCATGATTAACTAGATCTACTAATTACATAGTTAACAAATGAGTACAATAGACAATAAATAATCTTTTCCCACAGGGAAAAATAAGCATCACAGACATGAACATGCTTCCTTCTGTGGAGTTCCCTCAAAATGTATCTATCCTCAAGGTGAACCTGCTCCAGCACCACACTGACTCCCTTCCTGTAGGCATGAGTGCAAAGCCAAAACCACTTTCTGAACCCAGCAATATGGGGTTCCCCCAGTGCTCCTCTCAACGCATGCAAAGATCACCCTTCCCATCAGTAGGGGGCTTTGTCCCCCAGACCTGCAGATGGAAAACAGGTCCTCTCCCACACATCACCTCATCACACTAGCTTCCATGGTCTCCTTAGAGAAAACCAAACAATTAGAAATCCACAGCAACCTGTGTTTGCTTATGGTAAAAATCACCCTCTTCCAGAAGTGGAACTCCCTGTCTGGAGTAATTTAAGCCCCCTTAGGATAGTAACATAGCTAAAAGGATGGGGCGGGACACTTCCCTATAACCAAGACCCTTCGACACTTCATGGTGCTGGTGGAAAGCCTTGCTCTAGAAGTTAGGAGGAAGAAGCCACCTACTGAAATGTTGGTCTTAATGTAGTGCCTCATTCACACTCCTGGGAGAGACTTTCTCCAGAGCTCCCCAACACTGCTTGAGGTATAAGCAATGCCCACCTGGCCAGAAACCCTAACATGGAGAAGAGGCATCGGAGTAAGTTCATTTTTCACTTCTGACCAACTGGAACACCTCCAGAGTCTTCTCCAGGTATCAGGCTGAGATGAAGCCATCAGTAAAATCACCAGAGGGTGCACTGTCCCCTCCTCTGGCTGTTAAAAATAAGTGTCTCTAAACCAGACAGATGCTGGCGCTGTGTCTCAGCAGGTGCTAATTTAGCCCATACAGAGACCTCTTACATCATTTGTTCTGGATGCAGCTTAATTGCAAAATTAATTATTTTCCTGTCACACAAAATTGTCTAAGAGGGTAGTCATGGGATTTTTATTTTTTTTATTTTTTAAGAATGATGGATGCTAAATGGCATTTGAATAAATAAAACCAACTTTGATTCCTGTCTGTGCTTGGGACCACTAATAGAATAGTGAGCCGGGGCAGGGAGGGAGCAAACACCTTGTGGTGGGGAACAGGGCACGGCTGCCAAAGGGAAGATGGGGGATGTGAGGCTCCAGCTGCCCTGCCACAGGGCACCGGGATGGAGCCCCCATCCATACTGGGATGCTGCAGAAGACATAGCTGGGCAGAGGACTGTGGATCACACGGCTGCCTATTGTCGTCATACCCCAGCAGCTGCAGAAAAGCTTCAAGGCATGCTGCGGGTATCACATCAGAGCTTTCAGCCTTGCTGTAGGGAGCCAGCAGAGAGGAGGGAGCCTCTCCAGTCCCCCTAGCCCTGTCCTGCCCCTTCCTTATGTCACACTGGGAACCCATCCCTAACATGGAGTTGGTTTGGCAACATGACAGCACTCAGTGTGGTGATGAGGAGAGAGGATTGTTGCCATCACCATGGCAATCAGGCTACAGCTGCCCCGGACAATGGTACATTGTGCCCAGACTGCTCCATGCCAGGTGATGAGCAGTTTGCACCTCAAGAGAAGCCTGTCCAATTTCTTGTTTCTGGCCCTATCACAGGGGGCTTAGACACAGTCAGAACTAACCACCTTTAACACACAACTTTTCCCATCATAGAATGGTAGGAGTTGGAAGGCACCTCAAGAGATCATCTAGCCCAACTCCCAAGGGCAGACCCGACCTAGTTTTTAACTGAAGGACATTCAATTTAAGCAGGCTGCATCCTCAAATAATGACAGTGATGCATCTGGGGAAGAACAACCCTATGTATCAGTACAGGCTGGGGGCTGATCTATTGGAGAGCAGCTCTGGAGAAAGAGACCTGGGGATCCTGGTGGACAGGGGGATGACCACAAGCCAACAATGCGCCCATGAGACCAAGAAGGCCAATGGCATCCTGGGATGCCTTAGGAAGAGTGTGGTCAGCAGGTCAAGGGAGGTTCTCCTCCCCCTCTACTCTGCACTTGTGATACCCCACCCAGAATACTGTGTCCAGTTTTGGGCACCCCAGTTCAGAAAAGACAGAGATTTACTGGAGAGAGTCCACCATAGGGCCACCAAGATGATTAAGGGAGTGAAGCATCTCCCTTATGAGGAGAATCATAAGGGAGAAGAAAGTAATCCTGCTCTGGCAGGGGGGTTGGACTAGATGATCTTCTAGGTCCCTTCCAACCCCTAACATTCTGTGATTCTGTGACAGAAGAGTAAAGCACAAGGGTAGAATCAAAACTGTGTTATGGAGGAGTCACAGATAGAACAAGTCATCACAGGTCATGATCATCCTGACAGTCACTCCATCACAGTGCCTGTCATGTGGGCAGGGCTGTGGTGGGCAAATCGCCTCAAAAATCACACAGAAATGGGTAAATCGATTAGCCAAGCACATAAACGAACAGTGAGAAAACCTGAGCTGAGCAAAATATGGACACCAAGTGCTAAGATCACATCTTGGATTGGAGACCAACACTGTGAAATCTCACACAAATCAATTCCCTGCCACTTGGATCAGGCCCATCTTCTGAAGTGCAGTCTTTAAGCTCAAGTTATGCTGAATTCTGTTAAAAACAGAAGAGATGACAATCCCAGCTGCAAAATGGAAAAATTACCTTATCTTCCCACCACTGGAAGGGTCACATCATGAGCAGTTCATATTTATCAGGTGAACTTATGAAGCTGTATTATGAAAGCATGAAGCATTGACTCCTTTGAGCACTACAGAGCTCATTTTGAACTCAAACAGGAAGTCTGCAAACTTACATATTTATATATACATTTATTTACTTACTTATTCTTAAATATCACAATACCGCAAGCTTCTTAAGCATCCTGTGCTGCCTGTTGTATTAGACCGTATATCTGAATTTGAGAGTATATCTGACTTAATAAAAACGATGTAAGCAAAGACACCTTGGAGAGACTTGTTGCTTTATGAGGTCTTTTATCCTCAGAGCAGCAAGGCTCTGGGCATGCAACCACTGCCCTCAAGTGGTTTGAGCTGTGCAGGACCTTCCACGAAGCTCAGCTTTACAGAGAGTAAGAAGCCAAAGTCAGGGGGCAAGCTGCTTGGGCATATTTGAGCTGTGAGGAAGGAAAAAAAAAAAAAAAAAAAGACCATTTAAAGAACATTTAGAAATTTAACTTCTACAAAGTGAGCCCAGGAAGCAGTCAAATGAAGGAAAAGGCAAGCTTTGCCCATGTGTGGAACTAGAGGCTCTCCTGCCAAACAGAAGCTTTCTCTGAGGCTGAAACCTCCTCTAAACTGAGGTAGATGATATGGCCATCACGTCAGCAGCAGCCCATCTTGGGCTACCAGCAGCATGCCCATGCATGCCCCAGGACATGCTGCCTCCTGGTACAGGAGCCTGCTCCTTCCTCCAGCCATGCTCCTCAGCAGTCCCACCTCCCTCATCGCCCAGCAGGGAGCAGCGGCTTTAGAACTGAGATGTGACCCTTTGGCCACATTCAAATGCAAACCCCCATCTCCAGTGCCTGTGTAAAACACCGGGATGTCTCAGCATGAATCAAGGTGAAATAATGATCCTAATTTATTCTTCTTCTGTTGACCAGTCTCTCCCTTGGCTCCCATGGGGTTTCCTGCATTAACTACTAGGAACTGGCTAGAATACTTGAAGAGCAAACCACTAGCAGGCATTTTTTTTTAATTGTTGGGGTAGTTGAAACAATCTTCTGCAGCCCTGCAAAGACAAAGGGTGAGAGCGTAATATCATCATTTTAAAATCTGGGCTGCACTGAGTGGCAGTGACACTTTATAACCACTTAATTGTCTGACTTGACCCTTCTTGAATCTTCTGACAAAATTCAGTGTACAGCTAAAAGGCAAAGACCGTGAAAACGCCTGGGATCTGCAAGCAAAAATAAAAATTAAGAGAGGGATAGAAAGAGTGAATGCCTTGCTATGAACTTTGCACCTGCATTTTCTTTTGATTCCTATGGATCTTGTACATTGTGCCTGTGGGAAGTTTTAGAGGGACTGAGGAGTTCTCAGGCCCTGGTGGAAGAAAAAACATTGATACTGACCTGTGAGAAAGTTTTAATGAGACTGGAGTTCTCAGGCTCTAGTTAAGGATAACACTGACTCTGAGTAGCTTGTTATGAGAAAGGTATGTAGGTTGAGAGACAAGGGGAAATTGAACAGAATAATGAGAAGAAGCAAGTGATGAGAGAATGCAGGTGTTTTGCTAACTTTGTTAGATACCTGGCACTATAACTTGACCAATAAGGAAGGAGTTGGAAAAAGGAGACAGCAAAATGTATCCTATAGAAAAAAAACACACTTGCTTTGCCTGCGGTGCTGAACAGATAAAAGATTGCTGGAAAAAAAAAATAGAGGCTTCGGTTTTCGGGCTTTGGTTCATGGCTTTTGGCTTCGGTTTTTACTTTTGGCTTTGTCGTTTGGCTTGGGCCTTTTAGCTTTAGCCTGAGATTTGGCTTTTCTACCCTGAACTCACATATTATCATCTCCATCTGAACTTCGACATGTGCCACTCATGCTGCCCTTACCTGTGACTGGATATCTTGCAGATTCTCAAGGAAAAACAAAATGTGTGCAGTGCTACAAAGCCATCTCCTCTCACTTGCTTAGCTGGGGCCTCAGCAACGAGGCTGGACAGTACTCTGCCACCACAGGACAGAGGTGTCAAAGCACCACCTGTAGTTTATAGGAAAGTCCTTTGTCCCCAGGCATGGTGGTGTGGTGCTCACAGGGGTGTAGGAGAAGCCGTGGACATGGACACATGGAGCCACCAGGAGCTGCTGGCATAGCTCTGTCCCACACTGCTGTGTGCACCACTCCCCTCTGCTCAATGTGGGTCTCTATGTTGGGCTCCAGAGCTGCTGTCAGTGCTTTTCCAGCCTGGAAAGCAAAGTTGAGGTGAGGGCAAGTGGGGAGGAACAGAGAGAACAGCTCCAACATTCATGCCTGCTTCCAGTGGCATATCCAGAGCAATGGGGCTGGAGAAGCTGAGCCTGCTGAGCTCCCAGATGAATAGGGGCATTGTACACATAACTTGCAGCATTACAATGCCCTTCAACAAGGGGATTAGAGATTGGCCATATTGCAGCAAGCCTGCCTGCTTAAAAACCCTTCCCCATCTCTGGAACGCAACTATAGTATAAACAACTTCCCTAGTTCCCTGCAAGGCACTTTTAGACCCAGGCTTTATATGCTGTGAACAGAGGACAAGATTTTACCAAAGGGGAAAGATTTTCTTGAAGCAGAAGTGCCATCACTCACCCAGCTTGGCCAGGAAGGGACGGAGCAGTGGGTTACCTCACTGAAAACACCTACAGCTGCATGCACAGGCATGTAAGGTAAGGGCATTCACTTTGCACTAGTTTAATGTGTTCAGCTCAGTATGTTTCTCAAGTCCCACACCAGTCCTAGGTATTGGCTCCTATAGGGATTTGAAGGTAATAACTGCCTTAAGTGAAGGCAAAACTTGCAGAGGGATCAGGCATGGCAGCTGGGGATGAAGAAGACAACATGCCATTCCCCAGCATGGCAGATGCAGGGAAGTGTGTCCCTTGTACAGCCAGGGATAGGGAGCAGCAGGATGATGAACAGAGGTCACCTCTGCAGCAGTTGGAGGAACAGCCACCACTCTGGACTATCTTCCTGCCCAAGCACCAGCTCCCATTTTGCCACACCCCAGATACCTGAGTGCATGTCCTGCCACACAGCCTTGTTTCAAATGCATGAGGCAGGTATCAGACTGAGGAGAGTAAAAGCTGCCATTGTGGTTTTGCTTGGAGAGCTTGGGTGATGCCTGCACCCCTGGCTGGAACGTGGTGCAGAGCATTTGAGGTCCTGAAAGCAGCACTGCTGTGTATCAGCAAGCACGGCTTTACACCGCAGAGGTGAGTTGGCTCCTGCCATGTACAACCTCCCCTCAATACTAACAAGGGAATAATATTTTGGTAAAGCTTGGAGAATTCATTACTATATGCAGTCAGAAAATTTCTGGATGGTGTAAGACCACATCAGAAGAGAAATATGAAGTCCCCTAAAAGTTTACTAGAGAAATGACTCATCCATGGAGGAAGTTTCTTCATAGCCCTCCTATCAGAGGTTGATTTATTGCCACACAAGCATTTCATGACCCTCATTAAAAACAAAATACCCTGGATGCATCACTTTTTTAAGCATTGCCCTTGTCAGTATCTTGTGGACAAGAACTCTTCTGGTTCTTTTCCTTTGTATGAAGTACTCATCTTTACCAGTTTTGAATGAAACTCCCTCTCATTAGCTATGTCCTTGTTCTCATTGTGAGAACAGATGCTGGAAGAGGTGGGGGACTGGAACAGAAGCTACACAAACTGCACAACATATTACTGAAGTGAATGGGGTTTACAGATGATTGCTCAAAACGTGGTTTTCTGTTTCAACAGCTGCTGAACGAAAAGAGTGGTGGCCTGAAGGAGAGCTCCTATTCTGCTTGCATTAACCTGATGTTATTTGGCTTCTGAATCTATCTCTCGTCACTTTTCCAGACATGTACAAAAGGGACCTCTAAACCCTTCAGAAGCACAAACAAGAGCAAGGGATTTTTTTGAGAACCCAGAGCTTTGGAGCCTCAGTCACACAAAGAGCACCTCCTTGACCAGTGTGGCACCACAGTTTGATTTCAGCCAGCAGGCCACAGACAAAGCCCTGAACGTGATCCTTATTGTGGTCCTCTTTGTCATTGTGAGATCTCTTGGGTGTACGATGGTTAATAGTCAAGATCACGACTCAACTCAGGAAACCCAAAGGTGTGGCAGTTGCCATAATGGCTCAGTTCAGCATCATGCCCCTGTCAGCATTCATACTGGGCAAACACTTCCAGCTAGCTAATGCTAATCCCCTATGCCATCGGCATCATCTTAAATGAGAAGATACCACAGTACACTGGATTTATCATCAAGGTAAGCAGGATCCTGTGCTAGTTGCCTTTCAACTAAGGACCTTGAGGAAGCTTTCAAAAACAAAGGTACAGAAATACTAACTTCTTCAAGGCATGCCACAAATCAATGAAAGGGTGGAGGATAGAACTCCTACATTTCACTATTTAAATAATTATTTGCCCAAAGACAAGTCCTCCACCTTTTCCAGACAAACAACATTTTGTAGACTACTTCCTACCTTGATCTCCTTTGTTGGCTTAATATTTAACGTTGTTTTCTTTTGCTACAAGCAGCACTAATGAACCTCACAGGCACTGCCCCAGACTACTGCTGTAACCAAAGCAGACCCCAAATTGTATAAAAGCCCCAAACAAGCATAAACCCAAAACCAAACAAACAGAAAGACCCTACTGTTCTCAGATGTCTGTCACAGGGCAAATGTCACATCACAAAGTTGCTACTTACCCCAATAAGTTACCTGTCCAGCAGAAAGCACTAGATCACCAGGTGCCCACTTATGCCTGGAATCATCTCCCTGCCTCTTTTGTATATCACTTGTGTGATCAAGAAAAATAAATCTGGACAACCCACTACACCGTTGCCTAACTCAAGACCTCTACCAGCAGCACCTGAGAGCTGCCTACAACTTTGCAAACCATTTTGCAGAGTTTCTCAGTTTCTTTTGCTAAGGCTTCACTTCAGCAACACTGGAACCAAGCTCAACAAGAAATAGGTGCCAAGACACAGTAACACACCTGATAAAGTAATATTACGAATCACTAACCTCTAAGCAGCATAGGAACCAAGGAGTCAAGCTCCAGCAGATGCAGGAGGACCAGAGCTCTTAAAATGTCCCTTTACCCAACACAGGTCAGTGACAAGTGGACTATTTCAAAAGAAGCATTAAACTGACCCAAGGGTCAGTGATGGGTTCAGTATTATTCAATATATTCATCAATGACCTGGACGAGGGGATAGAGAGCACCCTCAGCAAGTTTGCTGATGACACCAAACTGAGTGGAGTGGCTGACACACCAGCAGGTTGTGCTGCCATCCAGAGAGACCTGGACAGGTTAGAGAGATGGGCAGGGAGAAATTTCATGAAATTTAAAAAGAGCAAGTGTAGAGTCCTTCATCTGGGGCACAACAACTCCATGTATCAGTACAGGCTGGGGGCTGATTTGTTGGAGAGCAGCTCTGAAGAAAGAGATCTGGGGGTCCTGGAGACTGAGGGGGGACCTCATCAATGTCTATAAATATGTTAAAGGTGAGTTTAGGGAGGACAGAGCCAGAATGTTCTCACTGTCATCCAATGAGAGGACAAGAGGCAATGGGTGCAAGTTGGAGCACAAGAGGTTTAGGGGTAACAGAAGGAAAAACGTTTTTCTCTTTGAGGGTGACAGAGCTCTGGAACAGGCTGCCCAGGGAGGTTGTGGAGTCTCCTTCTCTGGAGACATTCAAGACCTGCCTGGATCTGTTCCTGGGTGACTTAGTCTAGGTGATTCTGCTCTGGCAGGGGGGTTGGACGAGATGATCTTCTAGGTCGCTTCCAACCCCTAACATTCTGATTCTATGAAAAGCCTAGCATGACAAAGGTGAGCTACATTGGCCCAACTGATCCTTGAGTCATATTCCTTTCTGTAAATATCACCTTTCCATTTATTTACTCAACAAAAGAGGAAGGGGGTTGAGACTTGCTTTAAAAAAATACCTGGGCAACTCTATCTGAATTGGACTCCAAAGCACAGACAGGCAGGAGAGCTGTGTGTTCTGCCTCACAATACCCCAGCTCTTCCATCTGACAAATTACCAGCCACCAAATGAGATGATCTTCAAACACAGACACCTCTACCTGAGTAAAGTGGTTTCCACTCCACCTGCTTTGAGTGGACTAGTCCCACAAAGGGATACGGAGATACATTAATAATGTCTAAGAAACAAATGGCTGGTGGAGCATGCCCCAGTCACTTTGCATATAGACTACAAAAGTACCTGGTTTTTTAAGGTCTCTCTAGGTAGTACCTCATCATGGTCTCTTGTTCATTACTGGCTATGTCCACAAAAGGTACTTACTCTTGCTATATACTTACGCATGTGAAGGACAGGGAATTGGGCACAGCTACTCTCTTCTCCATGTCTTGAATACTTTTATTTCAGGCAGGAATGTTTATGCTTCTACTGACATCTGCTCCAATAGTTGTTCTGTCTGTGGGTAAGGTGGGAAGCAGTATCGTGGTCATCTTCTCACCATCCCTCCTGGGATCTTCTGTCTTGATGCCTTTCATTGTATTCCTGTTGAGGTATGTTCTCTCTGTAGTTTTCATAGAATCATAGAATGATTTGGCTGGAAGAGACCTTCAAGATCAAGTCCAGCCATTAACCCTACACTGCCAAGGTCCCTAAACCATGTCCCCCAGAACCATGTCTATGCAATTCTTAAACACCTCCAGGGATGGGGACTCAACCACCTCCCTGGGCAGCCCATTCCAATGTCTAACTACCTTCTCTGTAAAGAATTTTCAAGCTTAATGACTTTCCCTTATACCCTCATTCTCTGTTACTAGAAGGAAAAGAGAGGTAGGGCAGCTCTGGTCTATGAAAACATCTTTTTCAACATGGGTGTACTTTTGTAGAATAAACACTGATTGCAGTTGACCAAATTGCACCCTAGGAGTACAAGCAGACATTCTACAAGACATCCCCAAGTCAGTAACTCCCACACCTGAAGTGTGGAGAGGAATTAGTTGAACCTCTGCTCTGCTGCAGAACAGGTTTTTTTTTTACGAGTACCTGATCACCACAGATCAGGTACTAATTTCTCTAACAAAGACTCAAAATGAGGTTTGAGAAATCACCAAGACCCAGCGTGCAGCTAAGCAGCCCATGGACTGCCAGTCACTTCCATTTTCCAGAACTGGAGCACTGTGCAGTGTACCATATGTGGTGCTGAGGGACATGGTTTAGTAGCAACTTGGCAGTCATTAATCTGGGTTAATGGCTGGACCTGATGATCTTGACAGTCTCTTCCACCTAAAACAATTCTGCTGGTCCATGTAGCAGAGGCCACAAAAACTGAACACAGGTGTGCAAACCACTGTAGTGTGTCTAGTTTGGGTCTAACAGTACCTCTGAACACTGATGAGCCTTGAAAATGCCTTGCTTTGTAGGAATCAGTGAAATAATACCACCACCTCTTCAAGACACCAGCTAGCTATTGTCACCCTACACAAACAAGTAGGCAGAAGGATCAGTGTCAAGGGGTAGCAATTCCCTTTAGGAGAGAACCCAAACCTTTCTCCTTTTTTTTTTCTCTCTCTGTGCCTGTGGG